>JAUZNK010002706.1:0-11311 GCA_035046665.1 Euphysa ruthae | reverse complement strand
GAGTTGGCAAGGGAATACAGGCGAAGGGTGGAGGAAAGAAAATGAAATTCTCTCCCCCACACCCACCCCTCACCAAAATTTTTTTTATGATTAAAAACAATAAAAAAAAATCTTGAGCTGTTCTTTAAGAAAAATGACATTTGGTTGTCCTTAAGCTAACGAATATAAAAATTTCTTTTAAAATTACCGCTTCGGAGACCAAATAATCTGACTGGTCAATTGGGGCACAAAATTTGAAAATTTTATATTTAGACAGAAAGTGTTGTTCAGTGATTCAAAAAGGATTTCCCGTAAGACTCAGTAATCCACCACCTCTTTCAGTAGACAACTCTACTTTCTTTGTATAGCAATTCAGATTTTTTTCACTAATTTGGTTCAAAATACAAGTAAATCTGATTTACCATCCTTCTCTTTATGAACCATTTGATAATTGAATACAGAGACGTTGATGAGGTGCGTGAACTGCGTTTTGTACCATTTTTTACTCATTTTTACTCAGTCAGGTATGAAGTTCTCATTTGGTCACTATGATCATCAACACCCATCACGCGACTGTAGACATGGACAACTGTTGTTATTCTTGATTGAATGCAACGATGATTGACGGTTGTCATCATAAACACATCTCGCTTATCCTTCCAAAATGTCACTGCAAGTCCAAGCATATGTTCATATTTCACATTTCCTGACTCACAGTTTATATTTTCTTTCTTTATATGGTCTGGGAGTCATTTGGAGCCATGACATAGAGTGCAGATGATATCAGTCATTCCTTCATTGACTATGTCACAAACTTCTGCAGGCGTGTACCAATTATTGATATATAGGCAATGACCGTTATCAAAAAAATCTTCAATTAGTGAAATAAAGATTTTCGATGTATTGTAATGCTCAATGCTATCTGGATTTATGCTGATTGTGTCTGCTCCGGTATATAACATGTTATATCCATATGCTGTGCTGGTTTCTCACAAAAGCAAATTACTTTTGCCCAAACCAAGAATGCTTTGTCAGAATATATTTTTTTCAACTAAACCAACCTTCCAACAACAACAACGATTCATCGATTGATATATCCCTCTCGAAAAATAACAGAAGCATTAAACCAGCGGGGCTAAAAGGGTTGAATTTTACCTGGTTTATGTTGTCCATCACCTAACTCTTCATTGTTAAAGAAATTTAGAAACTTCTCAATTAATACTAGTTTTTTTCTGACATTATTCATCTAAACCCTGGTGTTTCAAAGAATAAAAAGTTTTTATAAATATCTCTAACACAAAACATTAAATAGGTTCAGCATGTAGTTAGTTATATGCACAAACAATATGCCGGAAATCGTTCTTTATAGACATTTTTTTATGTCCTAAGTTTTAAATAAGTTAAAATCATGCAAATTTATTTTGAATATCAAGACATTCCAACTCTTTTGCACTATTAATAGGATAGGAAAAAGGTAAATTGATGAGATATCGGCTTGTGATGGAGAATATAAAATAATTTGACCTTAGTAGAGAATGTTTCCCAAAGTACCAAAATTAACAAAAAATAGATAAACTTTACTTGGTTTACCTTACTAAGGTTGAAAATTAATATGTTTACCTATGAACAGAAGCCACAGCTGTAACGTATAGAAAAATGAATAATAGTAAAACTGATTTGGATCGGCTGGATAATCTTGTATGTTATGTTTATTATTTTCTAAATAGATGAGGGCAGGAAATGCCTTAAACAAATTGTTCAACCCTTTTAACTTCTCCATATTTTCCACTGCGTCTTTTAAAGTATAAACACCTTCCTGATGAAAATCTTTCTCCATTTCTATCAAACCATTTGAATACAACCAATGTCTAAATTGAGTCTCTTCTCGAAGCTTTTCAATTATAGATATAATTTGTTTCACATCAGATATAGCCTGCAATGGAGAGTGAAGGAGCACCTTCTTGAACATCAAAAGTGTTTCTACTGTTGATATTTGCAGGATCTTTGAGAAAGAGACAAGATCTGAAAAAAAAACATGAATATAGTACACAAAAAAAAAGATGGGTGTTATTTTTAATATATCTATAATTGAGTGAAAAAGCACTTGTCATTGAACATGTAATTGAAAAGTAATGATAAAGGTCCATTTTATATCAGCATAAACAGCCTTTTACTGTTTTTCTTACCCATTTTCCTGGTTTTATACATGATTAACTCTTCAAGTTATTAATGAAAACCCTTTCTTCCGAGGAATCTCAGTGAAATATGTCTTTTTTTTGCTGCTGTTGTTGAAAAACATTTTATTTTAAAGTTGAAATTTGAAAGTGGTGAAAATTTTTTGAGCTATCGATATATACCAAAACAAGTTATAGCAAAATATGGACCAAATTTAAAAATTACCAAAAAATATATGATTAAAAAACCTTTTCATCTAAAAAAACAAACACGTTTTGTAGGCCATGGACATATCACTTTAATCTTAATAAAAAAATATCAGCGCAATTGAAAATATCAGCGCAATTAAAAAATAAAAGTAAATTTTTTTTTTAAAGATGATTTTCCAATTCAGAAACAAATTTTAAAAAGGTAGGCATCAGTTATTCTACCATGGGCTTATTTTGGAGGTATAACAACTAATAACAACGTCACACTAACATAGCATAGTAAAGACAGCTCAGAAAAAAGTGTCGTATGTATGCTATTCTCTGTCAAACTCAAATGATTTTAGAATAAGTCTCTATGTAACTATAGTAGCATAGTAAAGACAACTTGCCATTCGAACTCAACTGATTTTAAAATCAATTTTTATGTAAGTATAGTAGTATAGTAAAACTAACTCAAAAAAAAGTGTGGTAGGTATCCTATTCTCTTTTAAAATCAACTGATTTTAAAATCCAAAGGCGATATTTTAATATCCTGCTAAATTAAAATTAAAAAAATCTATGTACTTCCACTAAAAATTAAAATCTCAAAATTAGTCAAAGACAACTTAAGCCAAATTTTTAAATAGGATATTTGCTACATCCAAGAATCACTTTTACATACTTATTTCGTCCCAGTGAATAAATTTGCTTCCAACAATAATGGAGCCTGCAAACGATTTAAAATTTTTTTTCCTAAAACCAGATCTGTTCTGAATTTTATGTAGAAACTTTTAAGCTTAATTTTGAACTTAAAAAGAAAAAAAAAAAAAAAATTGATGAAATAGCAATCTCACCATTTTCCAGAAAGATATGCTCCAATTCTTTCAAATCATTTTTCTCACACCATAACTTAACATCATGCCATTCCTGTTTCTTAACATGTCTATTAATAACATAACATATCACAATAGCAAGGGTAGTTACAAATATTACTCGTTTTAAACTTTGATGAGTAGGTTCCATCACATTTAAACATTTTTTTTACAATCACCCTTACTAAAAATCATAAAAAGACAAATAAGTTACAAATTTTCACAAGAAAAAATAGAATTCAACATTATATTTAGAAATATTGGAAATTCCTTAACCCTTTCCAGTTTCAGCTTGAATAAGCAGTATATCTTAACCCAAAATCACATTGTCTGACCTACTTTACTTAAATGGTTATAAAACTGAAACTGACTATGGATTTTTCTCATAGCTTTCAAAATAAAAATTCAATTTATATGAATCATGTGATCGAAAATCTCAAACTTTAATTTTTTTTTTGGAAAATGCAAAAAAAAATTGACTTTGAAGCAAAAATAATTATCAAAGATGGTTGTTCATATCTTCATTTTGATAGGCAATGTAGAGAAACTAAATACAAAACAAATGAAAAGAGCTTCAAATAACCTTGATCAGAATCTAAAATACTCCAGCTTGTGTAAAACTGTAAAAGTAAGGAAAAAAAACGGTAAGCAATAGAACAATAACCTAATGTAAATAATCAATCAATAACAAGACAAAAATGATCAGCATAAATTTAGTAAGTAAGCAAAGTAAGTATTTATTCACTATCAATAAAAATTTTACAAAATAAATGTTATATATTAGTCCCGAATTCTCATTAAAACAAAATCGTTATCCCCAAATGCAACGTTATTCAACACTGTCTCATCCACCACAGCATGCCCACCCACAACCATCCAGGTCTTCATCCACCTTGAGTGCATGGACTCCCTGCAGCATGACCACCATGAGCTCCTCTTTCATAAAAAAATTAAAATTTCAAATAAAAATTTTGCTATCTCCCCTTTTTTTATAAATAACCTTAGGATGGAGCGAAAATTAATGACAGCATTTCCAGCTGTAAAAAAAGGTTCTACATGCTTAAAAAACTAAAATAAAAATGATTACAAATAATGTTTTTTTATATTCTACAAATTTTTCAAAATTATATTGAATCATAAATAAGTTTCTGCTTGATTCAGGAAATATTGATTTTACTCAGTAGTAACGACCCTGTCAATTTTGTGGTTATGCAAGTTTGTGTTTTGTGGCAAGTTTGCTTGCTATGATTATGCATGAATATAAAAATAGTGGGAGCGGCATATACAATTACATTTATTTGTTTTTAACTAAAGAAAAAATACTGCTTTGATTTTTCAATCTTCAAGTTTTTCTTTAAATGAAATAAACAGACTTATATTATTGCTTCAAAAATCCTTGAAGTTTCTAAAATCTTAAATTGGGTCAATTTCATTTTTTTATCGCTTCTGATTTTTATATTAACAAAAAAATAATAATCTACATGATTTCAAATCTAAAATAAAAAATTATTTTAGAGCATTACACATTGTAATTTCAATTTCGGTTTGAAATATTGCTGATTTTAACCCAGATTGACTGGTCGATAACAATTATTCACCAAATTCTATTGTATAAGCTAAAGACCAGCCAATGTTATGCAAAAAAGAGAATGAAATACCTGTTTATCTCACTATTAGTCATAACTTGTGTTATATTAAAGTGTAGAAGTTCAGTGAGGGCTCATTCTTTAGCTTATACCACTGCCTTAAAAAAAAATCATCACCCCATCCATACTCACACATCATACGCCATCCTTAAAAAAAAAAGAAAAAAAAGAAAAAAAAACAACAAAAAATCATAACAAAGGTAATTTTTGAAAGAATTGAATACAAATAAATGTGTTGAGGCTGTAAAAAGCCATAAACATAAAATACATTTATATTTAGTCACAAAAACATACCGATGTACAGTAGTTTTTGAGTTTTCCTTTATAACCAACAGCAAACTATCTTCCTTACATCATTTCTTTCTTGTTTGACTAGCTCAAAATCGATCTGTGCGATTTATAGGATCATAGTCAATTAACATTGCAGTCTTAAATTCGTTAGTTTAATAATTTAACAAGGCTGAAATTTTCTTCTAATATAGCAGAAACAATTCTGCAAAAATGCGTTTTTGATTACATAAATAAAAATTAATCTTCCAAGTCTCATTCATCTGCATGCTACCATCATCTTTTTCATTAGTTTCTTTGTCTTCAACTTCATATTTGCTCTCATTTTTATTCTTTCAGTTGTCAGTTGTCTTAAAATTCCGTTATTTCTTTAAATCCCAATTTGGTACAAGTAGATAATTCAGTTGATAGGATTCTAACAGATTTTTTTCATCATTATGACAACAAACTTTCAAAAATATAGACCTTTGTTATGGCACATCAGGCTTTCTTTTAAATCTACAGCTTCACATCTCACCTTGTTGCATAACACTTATAACAATGACAGCTTGCAACATAGAAAGCACGTCTTTTCTTTTTAATGATACATAAACTTGTGTTACTCTTATGTTTTTAAACAAGAGTTGGCTAATTCATACTAAAAGATTTGAACTGCATTCCTACAAAAGTGACATGGTCCCATTTTAATTTCTCCTAGCACCAGGTAACTGCTTCTTTTAATTGCTCCTTTTCCGCCTCTACTTTCAGTCTTGCTACTCATATGCTGAGTGGGCCAAACCCGGTTTTGTAATCACGATCTTGGGGTTGGGAGTCAGATACTCTACCGATTGAGCTATCTGGGTATGAACCTTAATTTCTTTTTAATCATTTTGGAGTTCAAAGCTTTATCTTCAAACATGGTTTATTGACTTGCTATTCTATAATGTCTAAAAAAACTAAAAACCAAATTTAAATAACGATGTTGTGTCTAATTAATGTGTATTTACCTGACTGTTTGTGCCTAACTATTGTGTATGCTTGTGACTGGTCACTGTCTAGACATTTTTTATACTGTAATTTATCTATATATGTATGAATAAACCTAATTTCTAAAACGTAGCTGCAATCTTGATCATAATATAAACTATTATTGCTAAAATTTCACTTGTAATTTTTATTTATGTGTTATTTTTTGACATTAATAAAGTTTCAAACTTAGACTAAGCAAACAGGGAAAACAATTGATAAAATACGTCTAAAACATATTGTAACATAATAATATAATACAATCGAACAAAAGCTAAACATTGCTTTCCAGAAAAATTAACATTTTAGGGTGCAAACCATTGGATTTTAGGGTGCAAACCATTGGAATTTTGGAACTTAAAAGCTTACACTAACTCTGGAATAATTAGACATTATAAAACACATTAAATAAAAACCTCTGTAACTGGCAGAACAGTATTATTCCTTCAAGAGCAGTTTTATTTTATAGTAGTTTATACTTATTTCAAAGTAGCTTTATTTTAGACTGACATCCTGAAAGAATGTCTTATTATATGTTGAAAATTAATCAAAGTATCAGGCTAGCTTTTTAAAAATGAAATAATAGAAATTAATAATCTAATTAGCTAACTTTGTCTCCTACAAAATATTTCAATGTTTAAATTATTTCTTTATTCAAAACAAGAAACTTCACGGAATTTTTGGATTTAGAATATAACTCCTCTTTGAATGCTGGTTTGAGCATAATAAATATGATAAAAAATATCATGGTTCACTGTATTAAATGTAATATATCTTGTTACACATAACACATAATGCCAAGATATTTTTTTAAGAAACGAATTAAGAAATAGTTTATAATGGTCTAAAAAATACTACTCATTTTACTCATAACTTTTAAAGTTTCATTGAAAAAAATAACTTTTTTTAAATAAAACAGAAAAATAGACTTGGTGCAGTAGTGAAAATAAATCTAAATAATATAATGTATGTACACAACAAAAATTGTTATCAAATGTTTAAGAGGTGCCAATTGTTGTCTTTTTCTTCAAAAAATGGTAAAGCAGCCTTTCCTAAAATAAATTCATATTATATTTTTTTTACAAAAAATAATAACAGTTTTTGCAAAAATTTAACATACAGTGACATCATTATAAACCTACGCCCTTAAGACAACCACCTGGATCATTATATGACCATGAAATGCAATAATGTTTCAATAAATCATCTAGCAATTCGATTTCATCAAGAAATTCTAATCTCTCAATCCTTGCTTTTTCAGTTAATGATAACTCTTTATAACAGTCAGAAAGAAGTCTAGCATTGTAGTTACAAAACATTCTATATGAATCCTTCTTAGACTGGAGATTTGGGTAATCACCTAATAATGCACAATTTCTCTGCAAGAGGTTCTGCTTCATAATTTGACCAAATCGATCTGTGAGATTTATGGGATCATAGTCAATCAACATTACAGTCTTAAATTCGTCAGTGAAATAATTTAACAAAGCTGAAATTTCCTTCTTATCTATATAAGCAAAAACGCATTCTGCAAGAACAAGTGTTGGAACTGTATAGGAAATACCAGCCCTTTGTAAAGCTATTTTTACACTAGCTATATTTTTCAAATCTGCTGTCATTAAATGGTAAAAGTCAGTTTCAAATGTTAAATCTGTCTCTTTTACTGACATTGCACACATGTGCATATTCAGAGGAGCTTTTGTTTGAATCATCGTTTTTTTCTTACGTATAACTTCGGCCATATCTATTTCATAAAAACCCATCTGTGGGAACAAGTTCTTTTTGAGGAGGTTCCAGTATAAAGTATCAAATCCAGCACCAAGGTTGATAATCTGACAATCGCACTTGGTTCTTGTTAAAAATTTTTCCGTTATTGTACGAATGGTTTTGTGACGGATATAATATCCACGATTTATTTCAGGAGTTTTTCGATCTGGCATAGATTTAATAAAATATTGAATGTAAGGATCCAACCAATATCCTTTAGAAACAGCGTAGTATTTGCATAGTGATGCATCGTCATTTGTCGAGGCAACAGCTTCTGCTGACATAATATGCTTACTAAGAAAACAATTTTGCCAAATTTATACAGGTTCTTGACAATAATAACCTAATTAAATCAAAACAGAACAAAGAGAAAAAGCTACTATATTGCACTAAAGAAAGTAAAACGTTGAATAAATACTCTAGGAAGATCTACAAGTGTTTACTTTATGTCAAAGACATTTAAACCAAGTTGGTTTACTACAGAGTTTTATGTAAAAGGAAAACGGATTTACATCCAAACCTTATTTTTAATGACAAACTTAATGCAGTTAAGACTTGGTTTACACCATCAAGGAAAGCTTAATTCTAAATTTCACATAGATTTTAAGACTCAACGTGTGTTCCAAATATACTATTTCAACTGAACACTTTTGTTTTTAAAATATTTCTTTTTGCTTTGAATTTGAAACTCTTGTTTTGTTAAAAATTTGGAAGAAAAAAAAAGAAAAAAAAAAAAAAAATTGTTTCTGTGCTTCACAGGTATAGAAAATACTAATTTTATTGTTGTATTGTTGTATATTTCTCTTCTTTTTCTTTTCAAACGTTTATTTCTCAGGGAAGGTAACTGAAAAAAAATCAACAGCAATAAAAATCGGAAAACTAGCTCCTTATTTAAGAAAATTAAATATGAAATCCTAGTGTTTATATAGGCTATTAATAAGCTTGAGATAGCAGAATTAAGAATTAGTTGAAAATTAATATGATAATTGTGGACTGTAGAGAACGATTAAGAAAAATTAAGAAATGCTATACTTGGTTACTCAGAAATATATACTTCTACTAAACTACATGGATGCTAGGATTTCATCTGTGATTTGCCTGAAGACAGGAGCAGGTTTTCTCCTGAAACTTAAAATCATGGTTTTTTACTTTCTTGAATTATTTAGGAGTGCTTGAATTCCATATTTTTCTGCCACAGTAAACCATAGCGGTAATAGTTCTTAATTATGGTGTTCTGATTTATGATCAGCCTGAAAATAAACCATTTAGATTTGGATTGAATCTATTCAGTATAATTCTACTTAAGTAATTAAAGGCAATATTTTTGGAGAATTTACCTTAGATATAACTAAAAAAAGTAACATCATTCATCGCATGTTGTTCAGAGCAACTGTAATCTCACCAAATTATTATCTGCTAAACATCTATCAATAATCTTCAATGCCCTAAGTTAATGCACCAAAATATTTATAGTTAAAGGTACTTTACAAATATCACCTTTTTCAGATCAAAGTATAGAATAAATATATAAAGTTGCAAGTTGTGCTAAAGAAAAATCATAATTTCTACACAGTTGTAATATTAGAGCACCTGTCAATATCTCTTGCACATTTTCATCAAAAACAACAAACATAGATAAAACACTCCTTGAAAATATTATTAACCTAGTTGCCAAAATTTTTTCTCATTTGTAACTTACAAACAGCAACCAGAAAAAGAAATGATAGAACAGCTTTTTAGAGAGGTGTGTGACCATGATAACAAATCTAAGCTTAAGAATAAATCTTCTGCATTAATTTTAGAAACTGCAAGCATTATTTCCAACATTAAAGTATGAAAGCAAAATTAATTAAAGCTAAAACTCTTGATAACCAACCTTTAAAAACAAATTTTCCTGTAGTAATTCTAACTTATTAGAATAATTTCATATGATCTTCAAACCCAATATCAAATTAAAAATTCCTTATTTATATACCTATAAAAATTAATAACGTAACTTTTTGAGAAAATAGAAATATCTATGACACATCTTTATTATTTTTTATGATTTGTACGCAATCTCATACCCGTCTTTCTAAGCAAACTGGATTTTAAAGCCCAATTAATACTGTGTAGCACGTTCATTTAAGGCTTGGATTATTTGTTAAGACAAAAATATAAACTGGTTAAATGTGGTTATTTTCAGAATTTTTAAATAATTACAATGCAATATAAAATTTAAATATTTAAACAATAAAAAACAGTGACTAAATAAACTGAAAAAGATAAAAATGAAGCTAAAAAAAAAAATTTCTATATTTCGCTATACCATTAGTATTAATATTTCTAAACGTAAAATAACATGAACTCTGCTTCCAAGCTAATTTTCAAACCTAAATGCATAATACATGTCGTCTCGTTTCATATTTTTATATTTTTCTTGCTAATGACAATGCTAAAATGTGCAAAATAAATAAAAAACTTTGCTAAAATAAGTTCTGCTAAATATAGCAAAATTTTTATTAAAATAATACATCAATTGATGTATGTTTTTTCACCAATTTTCTGAAAATAATTATTTTAAAAATAAATGAACTTAATAGGCTTCAATCCTCTTTTCTCTTCAGATATCATAAACAGTTCTTTTCACGATTGTGTGTGGTTGCACTCACACATGATGGTGCATGTACCATCAATCATCAAAATAACTTGCCTGCTATAAATTCCGCTATCGATAAACTTCCTTCCTCTAATAAATACCATTTTTAAGTTTAAAAGAAATAGTAACATAGAAACATTGGTGAGATCATTCTTAAGTCATATATTCTGTTTCAGATCAAAGTTAGAAGGACTAATAGTATTATAAAAAGAACAAATTAACAGAACATAGCATTTATTTTAATTATGAAAATCATTAATTCGCTCAACATGACAGGTCTTGGAGTACATAGAACCCCCATTATCGCTTACGAAATTCGCTCTACCAAACAACCTGACCAATTTGAGCTAGCTTTGCATTATGCAATGAGTTTTGCTCAGAAATTCAAAAGATAACATAAAATAAAATAAATTTCCCCAAGAGGTGGGAGTCAAACTCATAAACCTTTGAACTGTAGTTTGATGCTTTGCCAACTGAACTATCCCCACTTAACATAAGTTGTTTTAAATGAGGCCAAGATTCACCAAATTTTAAACATTAGAAACATTAATAAAAATTAGCAGGTTAAATTGTATATAAATTTATGTCTTATGATGTAAACATTTTTTTTTTTAGTACATTTACAAACAAAATACTAAATTCACTACATCTTGATCAACAAATTAATTCTGTGAACAATTACTCTTACTATACTATTTTTATTTTTCTTATACCATGTTCCTTTCGCAACAAAATATGCAATAATGTATATAT
>JAUZNK010002705.1:0-11312 GCA_035046665.1 Euphysa ruthae | reverse complement strand
TAATTTTTATACCATATCTTTCTCATTTACTTGGTATATAGACCTTAAACCTTAATCTACCTTTCCAAAAAGAAAGATATTCATCAACAGCAGCTACATGCTGCTCTGATATATATTCAAAATGTTAAGAAATGTATCTAATGTTGATAGACTTTTGGTGTGATCTTCAAGCAATGGGTCAACATAACGTAGCATTTTCCAAAATGCTCTAAGCTATCATGTTGCATAAGTTTAGAAAATATAGAAGTTGAAAGAAGAAACTCTTTTTACCAATACATATGATAATGAAATTATTGTATTATCCCCATCAATAATTGAACAGCAAAATAATAACTTTCATCCTTTGTAACGTCAAACCGTAAATTAAACACAGATCGCTGACAATTTAGCATCTTCCCTTGAGTAGTAATCATTAGGGCAGCATATTAGTTTGTACTTGACACAAAACCATTTACTAATTCGTCTGTTTTGAAAAACTTAACAATAACTAAACATGTCATATGACTCAGAGTATTCTGAAGATTATGCATATTCAAACAATGTATATTGAGCTCTGTTTCAAGTTGTAAAATTAATCTGTATCGTGGTAATTAGATGAACCAAAAACAGGGGATGCAGGAGCAGTTCCTCTATCCCTTTCTCCTCAGTAGCCTCATATGAGTTTTCCACTTCCTCTATTCCACCAAAAAAAGCTGGGTGTACATTCTAGTAGATATAATAACTAGAGTAGCTTATGTAAAACCTCCAAAAAGTGAACAAATTGCACAAAAAGTGACAGAAAAAGCACCAAACATATAATATAAATGTGCTTACTTCTTTCAGAATCAGAAGGGAGCCCATCTTACTCATTTCCAGAAAGTTCAGAGAAGTTATCATAGAAGTATTGTAGAAACTGGTCTTGTTTTGCTTGTGAAACAAATTGCTGTCAATTTGAAATCATTTTCTTTTTTTTTTGGTACTATTTGTTTAAATAATTATAAGATACACGAAAGATAATGTTATACTTATCATTTTCTAACGGAAATTCACCGCTCTTACCAACTCTGAGGTAGTTTTGGCCATAGCTCAAACATGTGTGTTTCAGAGCCAAAGGGCTAATAGGGGTCAAAAATATGCTCTGTGGATAATAATCATTGGGCCAAGCAGATTTTATAGTTTGGATGCCCTTCCAGGCAACAAACTACAAAAGGAAATGAACTCTATTAAATCAACATGCCTTTCAGTGCAATGCTACTGAAGTCCAATACAACATAGTAACAGTTGCTTGAAGTAACAAGTTATCTTCATTTAACTCAGTCAATAGATGTATAAGATAAGTTATATTATGCTAATAAGGGCATGAGAAGTCGAATCCGTAGCTCGAAAGCCAAACTGAAGATTAATGAGACGGTTATATTTATTCAAGAAACTATTTAATCTTTTACACATAAGTTTCTAAAGAGGCTTGGTTATATTTGATATTAAAGATATAGGTCTACAACATTTAAAAAAAAAACAGAACAGAGGAAGTTTTTAAAATATCTGGTAATACAGCAATTGAAAAAATTAAAATGAATAATCTCACTAAAATAATTGAAACTTAAGATTCTTAAAAATATAGGTTGGTATACTATTAGAGTCAGAAGCTCTTCCTCTTTTTAAGCTTGAAATGAGTATGGATATTTCAGTATCATATGTAGAAGAAAAAAAGAAATTCTGAATATTTGGATTTTTTAAATATCTTGAAAAATTAACGTGAGAAGAATGCATTTTGGATTGCAAAGTTTTCACGATAGTCGAAAAATAAGAATTAAACATATTTACAATCTGGGTAGGGTCAGTCACAGAAGTTCATTTATCGAGAATACAAGTAGGTGTAGAGCCTGATTTATTTTTCATTTGAAGAATTCCTTTCGCAGTATGACGAAAGCTGTTCACCTTAAATTCGAAACTTAATAAATCTAAGAACACATTTAGTGAGCACTTAATGAAAAAATATTCATATGCAAGACTGATATAGAAGCATCATTAGAAAAATTACAAGAACAAAGCTTTTTATCGTTTAAATATTTACAGTTTATAGGGTTAGAAGATTGATCATCATCTCCTAAAGCTTGAAAAATTATACTTTTTAAAAAGTTATTTTCATATGATGGGAAAAGATTGAGATAAGAAGGCATATCATTTAAATCTATCATATCATTGTTTGAAAGCTAAAACTTTAAATCATTATCTGTTATACCAGTTAATGAAAAAAAAAAAAAAAAATATTGCAGATATTTGATAGCATAAATTCTACATAATTTACACTAGTTTAAACATGGCAAATTTAATAAAGCAACTTACCTCCCCGTTTTAGCAATAACTTAACACATGCTACACTTCCTCGAGCAGCTGCTACATGCAAAGGTGTTCTACCACAATTATCAGTGGTATTTACACTTCCATAACCACCATTTTCAATAAGTTTACCCAACCATTCATCCTTTTCAAATTCGGCTGCCATGTGTAGCAACTCCCCCTCAAAACCAAATACCAGTCCCAGGTCTTTAGGTGTTAATGCTGACATAATCTATTTAATTGCATTTCCTGTTAATTTTAATGCTCCTTATAAAAAAATTATTGGATAATAAATGGATTTGTTTGTAGCTTATTTAAAAAAAATTATTTTACATCGGTTTACAATGGTTTACATTGCTTGACATTGGGCTTTTCTAAAAAACAAGTGTATTCTTACATTAAAGTTACCAGTATGAGAAAAATCTTAAGAATTTTAGTGATGAACTTATTACCATTTTGAATCTGCAAGTTTCTGTTTTCCTTGCTAATATTCATAATGTGATAGTGTACATTATATTAAAATAAATATAGTGGTAACATGTATGTTATTATAAACCAGGAAACTCTTCTACCATTCCAATAGAAAAGGCTCACTCAACATTTTATACTGCAGGTAAACACCCAACAAGTCTGAATCAGATGTCAAATTTGCAGCTGGCTGGAAGGTCGATAGCAAATATTATCAGAAAATTTAAAAGGTATCAACAATAAAAAAAATTGCTGTTTACATTTCAGCCTAAATTAAATAGCGTTCTCCTTTACATCAAAATAATGAAATCCTCAATATAATTTATGGGCAATGCAAGTACAGGAAGGCTAAATCCAGTATAATTTTATGTTGTTTTCTTCTTTATTATTTTATCATGTGCAAAACAACAATATTTTATTTTATTCAGATTTCCCCAACAAAAACAATGAGAATAATGAGAATGTTTTACCACATCGCAAATAACGATTTTTAAATAACTGGAAAAAAAATATTGGACATCAACAAGTTTTTATCCTTTTCTGCAAATTTACATGTACGATTTTTAAAGAACGCAAAATTTTTTCGTTTTTAAAGTCAAAATTATAAAGAAAATCTTACTGTTTATTTTGTTAGTAATAAAACATCCATACATTTCAAAAAAATTTAATTTTTTTAAAAGTAGATAAAGTGCATGGAAGAAATTAGTGTAAATAACTTAAGAATATAACAATGAAAATTCTTATCAAGAAACAATAAACTACCATTTAGAAAATTAAAAATCTAAACCAAAGTCACCCTTTTGAAGATTCAATTATATATTTAGAAAAGAAATAAAGAAAGAACGCTCGTTAGTGTCAAGAGAATTTTTGGAGGATATTTTTCATAAACAACGCTCATTACCACAAAATTGATATAATTCCTGCTAAAACTTCTTTTTCATTTCTGATAGAAACATTGCAGCCATCTCATAATTCCTCAGTAGATATTTGAAATTGTGAAATTGTTATCAAAAATATCTCACTATTATCAAAACAAAAAAGAATCATTTGAATAAAGATTCAACTCAAGGGAACTCAGGGTAATAAGAATTTTTTTTTATTTTAAATTAGTTTTTAATAATCTTGCATATTTTCTCATTTGCTGCACTTCTCTTTACAATTCTCTTTACTGACAAAACTTAGCATTAAACTTAACACTGAGCCCAATTTTTTTAGAAAACTGATATGCAGCACAAGATATTTTTTAAGATCTAACAAAACTTTAACAGAATTTGAACAACTTTTCACAACAATACATATTCAAACAGGTTTCTTATCTATAATCCACCAATTTCAGAAAAAAGACTAATGAATTCCTGGAAACACATTTTTCTCAAAAAAAATTTTTTCTCAGCTATATCTATGCTAAAATTTGATAAAAGTCTCATATAATATGGCCATGATTATAGACACAGAACCCAGTAAAAATTCTTAGACAGCCAATAATCAGCAAAATAATATGAAACAAAAATATGAAACAAAACTTCAAAAGAATTGAAATATCTTGAAACAAATATATATTCTGAAGGGCTCTTCATGCCCAAAAGAGGGAATATATAGGGTACTATATATTCTTAAAAATACAAAAACAAAAACAAAATTTGAATAAAACTTAAATTTAAAATTCAAAACTATTTGGGCAAAAGAAACAAAAAAAAATATATGAAAAACTGGGCAAAATACCATTTTCAATGAAAAACCGTATTTATACACAATGCCAAAAAAGCAAGAGTTTTGAAAGATAACAATTTGGGTCAAAAGATTCCCTCTACAAAATTTAAAAAAAATAAAAGATAGCATAATGGGAGTGTAATATTATGAGAAAAAAAAACATTTTTTGCTGTTTTCAGGCCATAAATCGTGATCGGACTGCCAAATGAAAATTTTTGGCAGGTGGAGATACGAGTCAAAAAAATTCCTTTATAATTATTTAAGTTCATTAAAAATTAAAAAAAAAATGTTTATAAGCCATTTCATGTCAAAAATGACAAAACTCTCAAACTGTCTTAAGTCCTGTGGAATGTGTCCAAAAACATTTTTAAAATGACCAAGACACCCAAAAAACACTTATTTTTTGCTTTTGAGTGGTAAATCAAACCTTGGCCCCTAGTTTTCGAGAGCTGGCCATATGGGTCAAAAGATTTTGCCTAGCAAAATTTCAAAAAAAGGTTAATGAGAGGATTGTGAGATATTTGGGCAGATTCGTGTCCAATACTGAACAAGATTTTTTTCAAAACAGTAAAACAACCTCACACCAAACTTTAGAAAAAAAAAATGAATGCTTTTGGTGAAATAGCAGAAAATTCAAAGAACTCTGTCTGAACTTTCTCGGAAGTCTAAAAAACAAAAACAAAAATTCTAAAAACGTTGCTTTCAGACTTAAAATTACCAAATTTGGACAACAAAGAAAAAATCTGATGAGTGGTTATTTGAGTCAATAGATATTTTCTATTTTTTTCAACTTTAAAATAAAAATTTTAAAAATGACTGAGCTTTAACTTAATGCATAAATAAAAACGATTTTGAGAAAATTTGAAAATTTTTGTTTTTAGACCTAATGACCTTACTTTAGAGCTTGGGAACAAAAATTTTTGATGAGTGGCTATATGGAGTACAATATGCCCTCCTTTAACTTCATGCTTAATTCTAAAAATATAAAGGAATTAATAAATTCAAGTCGTTTTTAGGCCTAAAACGATAACATTCCGAGTTATAGAGAAAAGGTCTGGTTTTTAAAATGGCTGCCATTCCCAACTTACTAGAAATAATATTTCCTAACATAATCCTAAATTTAAACATATTTGGAGTGTAACTTTTTGAAAAAAGTCAAAAAACACTGAGCTTGGGCCCCCAAACAAAAATTTTGGAAATTTTATGAACAAATAAAAAAATAAAGTGCCATTTTGAAAAAATCTTGGATAAAAAATTTAACGAACGATTTTTCAAAATTTAAAAAAGTTGGAAAAAGGTTTCACATTTAACTACCTCACTCAAAGCCTTCTTAGGTCTTTAAACACTATTAAATATATAGTACATCAAAATAATTGTACACATTCATCTCATCTTTCTAGTCTATTTAAACTATTTTCCATTACTTTTCAATTCTAATTCCCATAAAGTATAATACTTCATACACAAACCTAATACCTTCTCAAATTAGAATAATCGGCACCACTTATATTACTTTTTTAGTTCTTTATTCAAGGAGAAAAGAACCTGCTAACCTTTTAGCTCACGCTTTATTTACGTATGACAAAATATTGATTAAACTATTACAAATCAATTTGTGACTTCTTGGAACCAACTTGTATATAGATTTGGTGGTGGCGTTATTTGTTACATCAAGGACAATCTTAATTTCAATGATATTACACACAAACAAATGACATTGAAAACATATTTGTTGATATTTTTCTCTCTCATACTAAACCTTTTACAATATGTATAGTTTACATGCCACCAGATATCAAAAATCTCTCAAGCCTTTAACTGACACTAAATTTATGAGGATAGAAAAGATATAATTATTTTAGGTGACTGTTAATATTTTGGATAATAATAACAATTCTGAGTTCTTCAGAAGCTCTATGTGCTATTTTGCTTTGCTGTAGGGAATATTATAGTCCAAAGTATTGTTTGATAATTCTTGGAGTTTTCTTGCCCGGATTTCTGCAATGCTATCCCAGATCTTTGATGCATCATCCTGTTAGACCCCTCATATGATAAGAGTGGACCTCATGTTTCTGTTCACTTGATCATCCAGTTCTTCTGGATGGAAAAAATTGTCTGTCATCAAAATGTCCCCTTTATATGGAACAGACTTTCTAATGAAATAAAATCAATCACAAACTATAACGTTTTTAAACATAAGTTCAAGGAAACATTTTTTACCTCTCTGGATTTAGTTTGCAGGCCTAATAAATATAGACTATAATTCTGTAAAAAATACTTTTTTTTTTTTTTTTGCACCATGCTTCGGTTGAATCAATCTCTTTGTTTTTGTGTGTGATGTATAACGGAACCGCAATGGAAATACCGTTGTGATAGACATTTTTTGTGTCTATCCTCATCACCATTTGTTTTTTTATCTTAATTTTTATTCTTGTTGATATTTTTTTGTTTCCTCTTGTCTTGTAATTTTCATAACTTATGTATAATTTTTTGTGGCAGAATAAATACTTACTTACTTTAATCATGAACAAATTTGGTGTAATTTGACAAATTCACACTAGTTATTTACAAACAATATAAATTTAAAAGAAATAATTAATTAATTAATTAATTAATTAATTATAATATTTAAGGTGTAGTGGTTTTAACACTATTTTATATTATAAATATATTATATTATTTTATATTAACATATTTGTATTTTTTATTTAGAGCCAATGCTCTGAGATGAAATAATAATTGCTTGCTTGCTTGCTTGTTTGCTTGACTTAAGATCTAAGGTTTTTATAAAGCTACTGATATTTACATAAGAACTCAATATTATAATTTTGATAAAATATTTACACCTTAAAATAAAAAACATTCAACTCTTAAAATGAAGGGCTTATTATTATTATTTTTTTAATATCGCAATGTCATTTTAGCTAATAGCTAATTTGATTGGCTTATAGTAGTTAATAATTGCAGCAAACAAAAACCCTTGTTAAAACTTTGAAAAAAAAAATAGTTATTTTATAATTTCATATAATATTTTGATTTTAAGTTTATTTTAAAATTATTTTAATGATCAAACTTATATTTAAAAAAAAAATAACCACTATTTCTTCGATAATTTAGTCTAGACAAGAAATTATGTTTTCTAAATTGTTCACATATCAATGTGACCACAAATATATTTCAATGACTTACACTCTTTGAAAATTTCAGACAAATTTAACAAAGGAAAAAACAGAAATTTTTATTAACAAACAACATAATGATAACATAATTGACAACATAACATAATTGATGACAACATAATTGATAAAATACTTAGTGCTCTTTGCTCACTACAGCATTAAATGTAAAGGATTTCACGCCATTAGTTTTCTAAAGAGATATATGGTGAGTAAGGTCAAGAACAGAAACAAAACAGAGACTACAATATTCCAATTACCAATAAATAAAAATAAATTCATGAAGAAATAAACAATATATAACGTAAACTCCATGTTTATTGTTCATATTAAACGATTAAATGTAAAATTTTAACATTATAAGTAATAAAAATTATAGCTTTATTTCTTTAAATTAAGAAAAAAATTTTTTAAATCTAATTGGAATTATGAAACGCCCTTTAAGTAAAGTTTCCTTCTCATACCAAACATATAAGTAAAAACAAATTTGCTTCTTGGAACATTAATTGTTCAAAACTTCTGCAACAAAAAAATCTTGCTTTTGTTTGTTAGCGACGATGTAGAAATGGCAATTTTATTATACACATTTTAATACACAAGCCTACGTCCATTTCCTTATATGATACTGGCTTTCAAGACACTTCAGGTCCTGGTAAAAAAAATTATGAATGCTAAAAAAAATCAAAGAATTTTACTATGAGGGTATGAGGGTAAACCACATTTAAATAATCATTGTCATTTTAAGAAGTTTATTAATGTGATTTTGCAGGTAAAACTACAAGGAAAACAAGGGTTTGTCTTAAGACTTAGTCTTAAGGATCATGTGCAGCAAACAGGTTTAATCAAATTGTAGGAACAAAGTGTTAAATGATATTCAAACAAACTTTTTTTAAATAAGAGTTTTATAAGCTATATAAAATATCATTTATTTATTAACTTACCATAACTTAACATATCAACATATCAGCCATAATACCTAGTAGGTTTTAGCAACTAAACCACTGTAGTAAATAAATTAACTTGATGAATATGAATTTATAAATCTTTTTTAAAATCCAAACTAACTTAACAACTCAACAAAATTCGTTGAAGCATTAAAACCATATTCTACACCAATAAAGTAAAGTAGTAAAGAAGAATTTAGTCACCACCAAAAAATTTTATTTTAAAAATAAAAAAATTGCTGATGATACACAGAATCCATCTTGAAACATGTTACAAAAATTTACAAACGTTATCATAAAAAATTTGCTACTGAAATAAAACAAGTTATTACCTTGCTTGATAGATTTTTAACTTTCAATCTTTTTTTCAAAAGTATATTTACCTTCTATGGTCTTCTAAAGACAGGACAAAAAGATTTACCTTCTATGGCCCTCTAATGACAGGACAAAACATTTACCTTCTATGTTCCTCTAAAGACAGGACAAAAACATTTACCTTCTATGGTCCTCTAAAGACAGGACAAAAAGAACATGTTTTACATGAAATTATGATACGTTCAGGTTAGCAAGAAAATTTATTTAAAAATCTATGAGTCGCTTTTTTGTATTTTTAAATAAACTTTCATGCAAAACTTTAAAGTCATGGACCTATTTTAAGACAAACTTATTCAAGGAGTATGTAGGAAAAAGACAGGAATGTGTGGGACCTACGTCAACTAATTGCTGGACTTTAAAAAAGTAAAAAATTTTTGAAATTAAAAAAATTATTATGTATCAAGAACACTATTAATCTACACTTGTTTAGAATAAATAGTGGCTGAAATTTCTTAAATGAAAAAACAAACTATTAAATTGAAACACAACACCTACCAGTTCACTTTATTACTATCACTTTCTTTTAGATAAAAAAAAGATAATAAACTAATGAAATATTCAAAATAAAATATTTTTATTTTCTTTATTAAACAAAAGAATAACCTTTATAAAAAGATGATATTTTTTCTCTAAATTTAAATATTTATAACAAAGCAGATATCTTTTTCAGAGTTTTTATAAGAATTTCAGAAAACAAAGGGTGAACAAAGTTATTCACAAAGGTTTAATGTTGAACTGGTAATCGTAAAATTACATTTAACAGAAGAACTTAATAGTGTTATCACAAAAAGAGAGCTAAATAGTGCTATCTTACAAACCATATCAAAACGTTAGAACTACATGCTCCTCCTCCGCAAAAAAATTCACTAAGCAAACTATGCTGACCTTTCTACAATTTATTATTAGCGAATGGCAGCTTATACTGAACACAATCAACTTATATCGAGACATGAAATCATGATATATAATAACATGATTTCCAGAATATACTCTAACAGCATAACTTTTAGAGTATATTATAATTTTTATAATATAATTTTTATATTATGAATATTAAAACAAGACAACAATTTTTTTTATCAAAGTATACCAAAATAAACCACAATTATTTTCAAACTCTAAAATTTCTTATGCAAGCGGAAATAACTGATAAATGTATATAACTTATAGAAAATGGCACAACATGACTTTCCTTATACATATTAAACTTAAATAATAAACAGTATTAACTTTTTTGTTGGCAAAACAATTTTTAAGAAAATAACTTTTTCTGAAACATAGAAAAGATAATGATTGAATCATTTATTTTTCTATGACTAACTATATAAACTAATTATAAGTTGGAAGTTGGTTTTACAGTTGGAATTATATTTCATCTCTTACATTAAATACATAGAGTTTGTAATACATGAGAATATTTATAAATAAAATCAGTAGTGTTCCCTCAAAGCTATTGATTTAAACACTTTTCAGGCTCGGTATTAGTAACTATTTTGATTTGTTGACTTAGGGCGTACCAAAAACTATTTCGCAAAAAAATGAATCGAATGAATCAATCTATAAAGGTTTGTGAAAGCATGACAAGCTTGTTGGCAAACCAAATTAAAAATGGTATATGGTAATTGATGATAGAAAAAAAAAACATTTTTTACGCTACCAGTGATAAATATGTAATAAATATCTGTAACTAAACAGAAATAAATTCTCTGTCGACAGTACAGAAATTACTTTGGACTTTGTTCGAATCGGAAGAACTTAAATAATAAAATTATGTTATGGTATATCATATACATTTGTGAAACAAAAACATTGTCTCTGTGGACAGTACTAAAATTAATTTTGATTGAATTATTCTCTACTGTTAAAATATTATTAATAAAACAGTGTGAAGGTGAGAAAAAATATGAAAAAAAATAGGCACAAATTAAGGCACAAATTAAAATAAAATACCTTACTATAGAGAGTTTTTCATGTTACAGCCAAATGAGGTCCTGCTGAAAAGCAAACGCAGCGAGCTCTTTTGCTTTCCCAAAAATATTGTTAATGCCCTTTATTAGGCCTTAATCTAAACAAACAAACTAAATTACCATGTTTTAAATTTGGTTTAGAGGAAATAATGTGTAAGTAATACAAATAAAATAAAATCAAAGAGGAATTCCATATTTGGTGGAGCATATAAGTATTTATTTATGTATATCAAGTATTTCATTATACAACTAATCTTTAATTCTTATTTCCTTTTCCTTACTATAGTAATTATCCTCATTTCCCCATTATTTTCCATTTTAGCTGTGTAATTTACATTGACATACAATAAATT
>JAUZNK010002704.1:0-11313 GCA_035046665.1 Euphysa ruthae | reverse complement strand
TATATACTTAACAGTAATTAGAGGTAATTTAATATATTTAGTTTAATTAGTTTTGAAAATTGTATAATTTAGATGATGACAATCACTAAGACCAGGCTCCAATGAACCTGAATTTGAATTTCTCAATAAAAGATCTCCAATTTGTTGAGATGATATGGATGCAAAGTACCATGAGATAATTTCAAGCTATTGTTTTCTTTAATTAAATTTTTATTATTTCCCACAAACTCATCTAAGTGTGGATTACTTTACTTCAGATACATTCACCGTATATAATATAGTAACGGTATTTCTTCAGATAATAATCACATAATTTAGATGAACTTTTTAGAAATAAAGTATTTAAAATTTTGCTAGGGCTATATGCAGGAAGAACAATCCACTTTCTTATACTAAGAATGAGTTCAAGTGGAAATATCTGAACATTAAAATTCGGTAGTTAATCGAAAAGTTTCCTAAAGAGCCAATGTGCTCTTACAAATAACATACATAAGAACAACATCCTTACTTGGTGAATAGCAAAGATCTGGCATATTATTATTCAAAGTAGTAGATAAATTATCTCTATTATAACGAGGTAAATTTAGTCAACACACAGAAATTTTATTTATGAAATTTAATAAATTTGGCTCAAGCACTTTCTAACCATTATTCGACAAGTAAATAACATCTCTACAAAAAAATATTGCGCTGGCTATTTGACACTTTTTCTCCTCTCATTGGCTTCACGCGGAATTTTTCCTGAATAACGGCCTTATTAACATCTCTTGCTTTGCCTTTTAATTCAGCACCTTTTATCTTGTTTACGATTTCTGTTCCTCTTACTGGCGTGTCGTTTGACTGTGATGAAAGAATTTATTTTCCTCTATGTCAGATTGTTATGCCATGCTGAAACGCGATTAGAGTTGGTTCTACATATCTTTAGAGGATCTACTTGTGTCAGCACGAAACGATATAGAAAATTAATGACAACTTTATATGTGATTGTTGAAATCACAACGTTTTGTTCTAAATGCCATACAGGCAGAAAATTTAATTGCTTCTCTCTTGATGTTACTAACGGCAGTATTAGTAACACGATTAGGTGACCTGGCTATTTCAGAACATTGTTGAGCACCAGAAACAATTGTAGAAATATAAGAAAGATATGAAGCAGGAGAAATACTGGGAGCCAAAAAATTTGGAGAAATATAGAATTTTTTGTTTCTGATTGATTTGTGCACCGCATCAATTACTTGTATTTATTACATGTGAAAGCTTAAAGTAGCAGGTGCAGTCACTAATGAAAATAGCGGAATAATTTGTGATAATGCAGAAAGCGAAAGAAGAAAATTACAGGAAGATTTGTAAAACGGTTGTCAGAAGCTCAAGACTCTCGCAAATCTTTTCCCAGGTCTAAAAGTCAATAATGAAACAATTTATTATACCCGAAGGTTTTTTCCAGCGACTTATAGTGCTTATCGAATGATCAGAGGATATGGGAACTTATTTGCGCAAGCTGACGTCTGAACCAGCTTCAATAATCAACGATAGATTCATGAGAATGGCAAACATGTCTCAACTTTGTACAGCTATTCTGAAAAAATTTTCTAACAATTGATGCAGATGGTGTAGAAAAAAAAAGTACATCACTGATGGAGGAGATTTATTGCATAGATTTTGCCGGGAAACACCTCCTACGTATGGTAGGTTAATTAAGCAAGACGGAGACAATGTTGAAGAAAGTATAGTCAACGAATAACGTTGTGTTTGATCGAAATAAATCATCCGAAATGACAGTATACACAAGTCGATCTCTCCTTTTTCGATAAAATTATTGGTGATGTTCTATTTAATTCTTCGTCTGTTACTAAATAAATGAGTATTTGCATACTTCTAGAAGCTAAAACAAAAAAATATATTTTTGGCGAAAATCGTCAATAATTAGCATTCATTAATGAAAAATTCTGTATACTATATTTATTTTTTTAATTATTTTTCAACATATATATTATTAATCAATATATCAATATATTTAATATTTTTATCGAACTATTTTATTTTACGAAAATTTTTATTCTTAGTGGCTTGATGAAACCCAGTTGCTAAAAATATTAAAAATTCTTCCAGTAAGCATCTGACCCTAATGACGAGTACATGGTTAGGTGTCCCTATTTCAACTAAAACGGTTTCTCATATTTTAAAAAGATTTACCAAAATATTTCAATCCTTGAGAAATTCATCAACAGTATTGCTATGATCAACAGACTTTAAAGATTGATGTTATCCAACAAAAAAGAAATACTGCTTTGGCAAAAATTTCAAGTACATCCATGAAAACATTCCAAAGACCTTATGGGTCTTATCTTCAACAAACATTTATAAAGATCCGTTGTTGAATCGGGTAAACTTATTTTTTCACCAATTTTACCGGTAAAAAAATGTAACATGCATTTGTGACTCATACGCACTTTCCAAAAATTTACAGCGAAAGAATATGCGAAATACATAGTAGCAATGCTTGATAATAGTATCATGTCGTAACCCTCCTTGTGATCTGCAAATTTTTGGAAAAAGCAAACGTTGAAATACCGTTCTATCAAGACGATCTTTCATTTCAGGTAATAGAGTATTAATGCCATTCAAAAACCTTCTATCTTCGGGCCATGGATCCGGATCATATCCAAAAATAACACAAAGGGGCTCAACAGAGTTTATATAATCCCCTCTAGTCTCCAGCCCTCAATTATTTTGAAATTTCTTTATCAATTTTTATTTAAAATATACAGCAACGGCCCGATGTTTCACCAACAAGGAAAACTGTCTATTTTATGACTATTTTTAAAGTGACTTTGAATTTACAAAACTAACTTTAAATGACGAGTTCGTAAAACTAGGTGTGTATGTATATTTCCGCATTTTAAAATATGCAAAACTGTTGAGAAATGTTTTTATTTAGCCCAAAAGTATTTGACCTATTGTAAGTACGAAATATCCATCATTGATTGGCGATTGGTACCCATAAAAATATATTATCTACATCGATTGTGAAACTCGTGCAGACTAGAATTATTTCAGATATTTATTTCCAATCATTCATTTATTTACTTTATTTGCCTAGTCTTGCTCTGAATCACTAAATTTTTTATTGCTGTCTAACGCAATGTCCAAAACTTTCCCGTTATCTTCATCAATCATAAAAAGTTTATCTCTTACTTTAAGCAATTGCCGACGACATGTTACCGTCTATCTTTAATATTCACACAGAATGCTCAAAACATTTTCTGTATTAAAACTTTTTTTTCCAATTTGAAGCAAGTTTTCAAAACTCTACACCTTATAATGCAAAAAAAAATTCAACGAAGATTTCTAATCAATCAAATTACTCTTTTCTCCACCAGCCAGTCGGACAAGAGATAATCGAAATACATATGTACATTATGTTGCAACAGGCACGTTGAAAGGCCTAATTGAAAATCTTGTTTTCTTGAGAGCAAGTTGGTCATTTAAGACAAAAAATTGGAGGCTTTAAACGTACACTATAAGTTACTCTTGGTGTGACTTGATATTTTCAAATTAATAAATTCAAATTCATGACTGGAAATTTTCATAAGTTCAGAAATCTAAAGACTGAATTTAATTTTTAAACTAATTAAATTAAAGGAAATTGAATTTACCAGTTCAAAACTCCCGTTAAAAATGTAAAATCAACTTTTTCTAAAAAATTTATAACGAAATTCAGCTGGAAATATAGCTTCTATATTGTTTATATGCGCTATTGAACAATGTAAAACAGTAACTTTTTATTATACTCTTGCTTTTATTAATTATTTATTAATTATTAATTACCTAATTACATTTTCCTGGCTATTTTATCATTGAGGAAAAGCTCAACCCCGAAATTTTTTTTTTTTTTTTTTTTTTGATTAGAAAAATTTTAAACTTTTGATCTGTTGTTGTGTTTATTGAAAGATATTTTAAAACATTCTTACTTAAAATTATAAATAAATAGTTTTAATACATATTTTCTAACATCTGTAAAAGTTCAGTAAATTATTTTTTTACAAACAAATCAAATTTGTTTACCCTTGAAATTGTTTCATTTAAATTGATTTGATAATATAATATTAATAGAAACATGTTTTAAAAAACCTTTTATTCTCCTAAACAAATTTTTTTTTTTTTTTTTTTTTTTTAATTTAGGGTATACTTTTGAAATATGACGAAGTATGATATGAAAAGAATTTTTTAAGAAAATGCAAATTAAGTTACTTGTCTCATATGCCCATCTGACTGACTTAAAAATTTTAGAAAAGTTTTTGGACAAAAGCCCTGACCTTTACAGCAATTATGTGTTGACCTTTCGTCAAATGCCATCTGTATCCCACATCCTTCATCACAAGTACAAATTCGTTTGCTACAAACTGACTCATGACTTGTCATGTCCTTACGCAAGAGTTCAGTTCCACAACCAACATTGAAGCATGAAATCTTGCCATATTCACATACTTTAAGATGAGCCGGAAGGAACTCTAATGCAACAGTTTTATCGCATCCACTATTTTTATTGTCGCAATATATTTGAAGTCCACACACCATTTGTTTTAGCAATCGAAGAACAGGCTTCACATTATCTCTACATACTTCAGCACGACATTGAGGACAAGACTGCTTAAGTTCTAAACAATCATTTAAACACTTCGAGCAAAATACATGATCGCACTTAGTTACCACAGGATCATCAAACACAGAGATGCAAATGGAACATATTAGTTCTTCCTTAATTTCTTCTGCAGGAAAACGATTTGTGTCAAACCCCATTTCATTTCACTATTACTCCACGTCTAGAAGAAAGCAGTATAAAAAACTAAGAAAATGTGTTGAACGGAGTTAAAAATATAATCAATAATTAATTGAACTTTAATGTGTTCAATAGCAGCAGTTGCTTAGCAACCACGTAAGCAGGAGGTTGATATTAATGAACAAAGGAACTATGTTTAAGAAAATATTTTCTTGCTGATTGATCAAACGATAAACTGCAATAATTTAAACGCTAATATTTTTTTTAAATCTTGTATTTATAACATTTTACAGGGAAATCAAGCCGTAAAATTTTCTAAATTCCAAAAACTAACGATTTTGATAAAGAAAGTATTATTTTAAATGCTACAAAATTCAGCTTAAGCTTTGTCCTCTTTCAAAAGTTTCAATTCTTGCCACCTTAGATGATCAAACAACCCACAAGGAACATTTGGCAAATATAAGATTTTGAGGTGAGGTTTATTTATTATCTTGTTATATCAAACAACTTTTGTGAAAACCAATTTATTTTGTACTCAATTCACTAAATAGATCATCATCAACTAAAAAAAGTTTTAAAATTTTGATGTATACATATTGTTTCAATCAGTAACAAGCAATTTCAACTTTACATGTAGGGAATTGCTCCACATCTTTACAGATGTATTCATTAGAAATTTAATAGTTAGTCAAATGCAGCTGAAAAATCAAGGGAGGAACCGCTTATTCAGGAACTGTAATTGACTCCGTGGCATCATCAGCCATACTAATGCTAAGTGGAAATTTATGTTTTTAGATTCGTTTTTCATGAACTGGAGTAAACTATTAAACAAATTTATTGAAAATTTTAAACCAACTGTCATTCTGTTAAAATTTTAAAATTAAATGTTTTTCAAACAGCTGTCAATGGTATATTAAAACATAAGTAATATTAACACTCATAACACATTTAATGTTTAAATAGTTTTAGTCTAATTAAATTCCTAATCCTAAGAAGGAATGTGTTATGCCTAGAATCTCAAAATGTGTTAATCTGTGTAATTGTTCATTAGCTTATTTTCACATAACTTCTCATGTATAAATAAACTCATTACATCACCCATAACATTACAATCGCAGGTAATTATCGTAAATATCTGTATCAGATTTGAACTTTAACTAGTTGGCCATAAGGTTTACACCTTTGTGTTATATTTACTGTGTCTGATTGTCATTAAACCCAAGTTGTTGCAAACAGATTTTTTCAGAGTTTATAGTTTCAGTTTCAATACGTATGACAGGAAAAGTCTAAAAGATTAATTTTATAACAACGTTTAAAAGAGACCCTTGTTTTTTAATAACTGAACCTTTCCTTTGCTAACATACCATTTCATTGTCTTCTGGATGGTTTATAAAAGTTTTGAAAATATATTGGATTTGTCTCTATTACTCCAAACTAAAATATACAAAATATCAACTTTTCATTAACTTGTCCAACTTAACATTTCGCAAATTCACTCTTAGGCTTTAAATTAGTGTGAAATTTAGAATAACATTTCCAAGACATTAACAATTTATTAGACAAAAATAATTATATTTTTGGGACTTGCTTTGTCAATTCATCATTGTGCAAATTTTTTTAAAAAAACGCGGAAAACCAAGAAAGATATGGATCAATAACTTTTTATTGCGCATTAATTTTGTTTCTCAATTACTCCAAATTTCCAAAAAATCTTGAAAAACATTAAACTTTAACTAGATCCAACATAGCAACGTCACACAATAAGTTCCTTTGGATGTACTTTTAGTGTTTATTCTTTGCATTCACTGCACTAAAAATTATTACTGATCTTTACTTCTCAGGCAAAGTTTGCATTGTCATTTTTGGGAACGAATAATTCTTTTCCTCTTGTTTTATAACTTGTATCATTGGATACAGTGTCACCTTTCAAAATTTATAGTTTATAATAATTTATATTTTATTATTTTCGGGGAGAATAGGGGGTTTTATCCTCGGTCATTAAGGCTCCGCAAACCCTCGTGGCGCCTCCTATGGAATAGTTTGGTTATAAAATCTAGAGTGGGATGGTCATAAATCCTTTAGGTGCTTTCCTCACGTACATATAAAATTAGGCAAATAGTAAGGCATATAATAAGCAAGGATTGTTTTACTTTCATAAATAATTAGCAAATACTAATGTAAGCAAGGACAGTTTCATGTTTATATAGAACTGGGAAAAATTAAATCTACCTAAGGGAAGTTTCGTGTGGCAAATATAAATCTTCACACCTCATTGTCAGTGGCTCTGAGACCTTCGTTTTTTTAAATAAAAAAAAAGTTTAAAAACTATCAAGTATCCAATGTTAGGATTTATTGATGAACATCAGTGTGATAATGCGTCTTTTTAAGACACCAGTTATTAATAGCTTCCAAACATTCGAAATATTTCTTAGTCTCTACTTATATATTTTTTTAAGATAACAGTTGTATATATTTATTATATATACATATGTAAAATAATAAGGACCAGGTAAATGGATTATTTATTTAGTACGCAAGTTTTGTTTGAATATTCTTTAAAGAATGCATTGTCGCTTTTTTTTTTCGATTAACATATAATTAATCACGATAACTTCGACTGACTACTTTGAATTTAAGGTTTGTTATTGTTTTGAAAATTTGATTTCGTAACTTCATATTTATTTATATAAAAGTAATTTTCATCTCTGCCAACCATGGTAAGAAGCACCAATAATTCTAAGCATTCAGTGTAAACTCAACTTGAAGCATTGGATATCGGTTAAATATACCCTGGTAGCAAGTTGAAGCAATTGACCTCTAAAGTGAACTGCTTTCCCGGAGTATTCCTATGAAGAAATAACGAGCTTCTTTGCACATTTTCTCGACCAACTACATGTGGTCTCGTCAAACTCTATGCCTTTTTTCTGCATCCTCACATGTACTTATTTTTTCATAGAGTGAAATTTTAGAACTTGTTCAATAACCAATTGAAACTCGTCTTGACTTATTAAGTTATTTTCAGGAGCCTTGCTGACGTGGTTAGCGATTGAACTCAACCTGCTCTTTGCGAGATCGTGGAATTGGTCGAGTTTTTAAACTTTTAATCTTTGTCGATTAGAGGCAAGCTTTGTACCAGCACTCACAAGATCGTACACACCAGTAAACGTCATGATAATTGGAACGCCTAGTGCAGCGATCACTGTCGCTAAGTGGACCTTTCAACGTCAACCGCAATGACGCCTATGACTGTAGCCCCGACTTAAACACTGTTAACAAAGTTGATTAGGCAAACTATATTTGTTAACAAGGCGTTCATGTGAGTCAATTTCGTCCTTTATCTGGTCTAAAATTTTAACTACCTGTGTAAAATAGGTAGTGTGCCCAAGGCTCGGGCATACTATAGGTTTCGTTTAGTGAAGGTTATAGCTGACGGTTTTGATATGCTAATGCAACTACTTGGCAAAACTTTGAGCCATTTTTCCTTGAATTTTATCCTGCAATGATCCTTTTTTGACGGGTAGCAAGGACGACCAGAGAAAACCTATTCCAACCATCATGTATTACGGTGATATACAGGATAAGGTAACGAACAAGGTCCCCAGAATGTCCATCAAAATTACCCAGATGCAGACAATAAATGAGCCGCCCCAAGAAATAGATAATAGAGAAAGATATAAGCAATATTTATTTTCAGATATACTTCAATTAGTTAAGTTTTTTTTTGAGATACTGTTTCATCGGTTATTTCTTTAGAATCAGGAAAAATAGACGTTACGCGATGACCACTTTGTCCTTAAGGGCCAAGATCACCGACAAGTCCGCGCTCTCTGGGTCTTCATTTAGAAATATTAGATCCGTGACCAGCTTTGTTTACCCGCATTTGTTTTTAGGGCCATCGGGTTTTTCATTGTTTTGTTGACGATGTTTTATATACCCCCTGCGTTTGGTTATGTGAGGCGTCATTCTCCAAATCTAAACCAAAAACTAGGATTGATATAATGTGTATGAGAAAGACCAGCCGATATATGTCTTAAGTTGTGTAGAAGCAAGGTAGCTTCAAAAGAGCGAGGTGAAGTTTAAATCTATGGTCCCCTAATTCAAGATAGAATAATCGTAACAGCTCACCGCTATTTCGTTAATTACTTGCGGTTTTACATAGAACAGGGTCAATCTGGAGCTTACGAGCTCGATAAAAAGCTTCACCAGCAGTGGGTAGCCTATTCAAATATTTCATGAGTATTCGACCTTTGTTAAAGGCTCGAACGGGTAGATCTAAAGGATCAATACTAAGAACTCTTAGAATGATATTTACGCCACTAATAAAATGTCATCATTCAAATTTTGAACAGCTATAGTCTGATGAAATTGTTGATGGCTGACTCAAAATTTTGATGAGATTTTTGAAGACCCGTTTTCTCTATATTTGTCAAATCAACTATTTAATATGAGAAATTTATATTGAATATTTTTGGAAAAGTCCATAGAAAAAAGTTTAGGCCCCAAAAACTGACAAATAGGTATTGAGCTACGATATAATGAGTTCTTGGGAGACATTTTAGCTCACATAGAAAAATCATTATAATGGGGCCAACTGTACCTGCCTTCTAGGGATTCCACTGTTTATTTCAAAAAAATAATAACACATCATTTTAAGTGAAGTTTATTTTCATTTGTAATTTATAAAACGAGTTTTCTAGTGAAATATATTATTAAACTTAACAATTTTCTTTATTTAAAAATGTTTTTCTTAAATTATTAACTATGCACAAAAAAAGTTTACAACTAAAATTATCAAAAATTTAAAAACTAACGCCGGTATCTAAATAAAAATTATAAATTTTTACCTTTCAAATAGTGAGCAAGGTGGGGAAGTTAGATGGGTAGTGGAGCCTTTTTATAAACACTTGAAAGCGATCGGGACTGTTTTCAAGTTAAATAGAGAGAGGTCTCGGGGCTATATTCCGAATAAGCATTTAACAGCGCAAAATTTTTTTGTTAACTTCTTATTTATTGGCTTATTTACTGGAATTTAAACCAGGATATCAAAAAAGTTTACTTGTGAAAGCAAGCAATAAAAAACAAACAATTTGTGCCTTCTTAGTTTGAAAAAAACATGCTACTTTCATAGGTCTTTAAAACTCAATGTTGTGCTCATTAGATCACTAATATTACTTTTTATTTTCTTTTTCGTAGTCATTGACAATGGCAAATATACAAAAAAGATGCCACTATGACACTCGTGCCTGGAACCTTCTATATCAACATTCTACGTTATTATTAGATCTTGATAACTCATTATTGTCAGTCCTAAAACCCAATGAGTTGTTGAGTCCGCAGACAATATTCCGAGGGCGATTGCACTAAAGTGATTTGACCAGGGTTACTCACTAGAGGAATTTACCAAGTAGAATTATGCAGTTGCTTTTAATTATAGTGCATAAAAGTTTATTGTTTGAACAATTGGCATTAAAGGTTTTGCGAAGAAACTACACATACTTATTCAACAGGTATGTCATTTCAATCATAAACCAACATTAAACAAACATTGGAAGTTCTCCACGTGTTATAAAAAACAAAAGTTGATGTAGTCAACTTTTCCATACACGTAAATAAAGGAAGCCATGAATGTTATTCATGCCGGGAAGTATTCAAAAGAGGCATTCAGTTAAGGTGTAATAAAGTTATATTAAGTAAAAAAGTTTGGTACATACAGCGCTGCAGTTGGCAAGAGAATGCGGGTGCGTCAAAAATTCTTTAGGAATTTATAAACAAGGAGTTAAGCCGAGTATGACATTTGCTAAAAGTGGGTTACGAGAAACATTTAAAGATTTTGCAAAGAAATGACTCAAAGGTGGTTATTTATCAAGGCAGTCATAAAATGGTAATGCTCAACGACCAGCTGGTGAAAATTAATGAATTTTAACGATAGGTAGATTTTCGTTAAAATGGATGAACATCTTATAGAAAACTTTTACCCTTCGCTCTCTGTAGATGAGGAAATATAATTTTTGCAGGTGTGAGATCATCAACTAAAAAAATCGAAATTTCGTTTTTTTTCATCGAGTTATACTTTTCAAAGAAAGTGACAAAAAATAAAGCCTAATGAAAATAACAAACCTGTCAAATTAGCCAAAATGAATTGTTGAAATTTTTAACACAATAGAGAAAAAGAGAAAATGGCAACAATTACCACGACAACGAACCATGAAATTTGTTCCTCAGTAAATAGAAAGTTCGATTTAAATGACAAAATACCATCCGATCTTCGGCAAATTTGGCTACCAAATCTTGAGATGATAAAAGAACTTAGTAATACCCCGTTCAAGCAAATTTTTTTTCTAGCAAATGCATTTAACCTCCATATAGATAAAAGTGAAATTGTTGATACTAATTAATAACTCGCATGTTTACGCATCATTATATTTATGTTTAAAAGACAAAGGTTACATATTCGTGCCTATTAGCAACCTCCAGATCTAAAATGATGTCACTAAAATTCTCCTAATTAGGAGCTGCAACTTTTAATATATATA
>JAUZNK010002703.1:0-11314 GCA_035046665.1 Euphysa ruthae | reverse complement strand
AGATAGCTGGACTTAATTATCTTTATATTTACATAATAAAGTACACCAGAACCAAACCCATGGACCCTTCTATAAAAATTAGCTAAAAGCTGTTATTTGTTGGTCCCATATGTTAAAAATACAAATACGTTTCGAATATGTATGTAGCTAACCTTTTTTAAAATTTATTTATTTACCATAATGGTGAGAGATAATCAAAAACCAAACTTATTAAAAGATGAACACCCACAGCAGGCCTCGAACTGGAGGCTTGTCACATGTAAAACGAACGCATCTCTCAACAGCGTCTGTGATTGGCTCATTCAACAACAGAAGATATGCACATGATCTCAACCATGATTAATAACACCAAAAAATTAATAAAATGGGGGCTAGTTAATGTAAAAGGGATTCACTGTTCCTTGATCATTTTTTTTTTTGAAAATTTTTATGAATACTCATGAAAAATAGGGTTTTCCAATGAGGATTTGGAAACTTATTTTAATTAAACCCATGATACAATTAACGATTGAAAAAAATAAGATTTTGAATTAATTCAAAACATCCAGATTGATGTTGACTCTTCTGCACGTGAGTTGGAACACTCTTTGAATTGCAGAACCAAAGCAAAAAAAACCGTAAATTAGCAAATCCCTGTAATTTAGAAAAATACTGAAAAAAAGCCAATTTTCAGGATTAAAATACATACACATACCTCTCATAATTTTTGTATATATCATTTATATTACTTAAAAATACCTTTAACATGCTTTCTACAGAATAAAAAATTATTAAACATAGATCTAGGTATATCAGAATATGTACAACCCTCTTTTCTGGAAAATTTAAGTTGAAAACATAATTTATTTCTGTTGTGTATATTTTTGAAATGACTGTAACCTCTGAATCGCCATCATGCTGATGAGATAAACCTAACCTCTTGTACAAATATTGTACGAAAATGGAAGAAACATATTTCTTCCATTTTTGTAAAGTTTTAGCTTAGTCACTTTTTTTTAGGGCCCATTCGCAAATCAAAAAATCTATTTTACATGTCGATCTGACGAGTAATATAAACACCTCACACCCTCCACCCACCCCTCCCACCTATACATGTCAACCCTATAGTTTTTTAATTTTCTATGTAAATCAAACAACGTTCCGCAACTAATATATTCCTGTTGTTTAGTCAAGACGTGTTTTGATTTAGACTTTTTTGCATGATTCTGACTATATTCTGACTATATATATATATTGGCTTTAAGATCATATTGTGCATTTCGTGACTCTCAACCACAGTAGTTATAAAAATTATTTGACAAACTCAAAATAGAAGAGGAACAGTTATAAACTCTCTTCATTATATTTTAAACTTTATAATTTAAAAAAACAAGAGTTCAAGCTTTTTGGAAAATATTTACAATCTAATCAAAACATTTGAAATATTATTTCGTAAAATGTTTTCGAATGCAATGCTCTTCTTTATATTAGCGATGTGTCGCAAGGTCCTCACTCGTGAAATATTCCGTGGTTAAAAAAACATTTTCAAATGGGGACAGTTTTTGCACAAATCAGAGGGTTTAATTCATTTCTTTACAAAAGGGGAGGAGTAAGGGGCTTGGAATCTAATTCCATTTTTTACTAAATTCAAAAGACCATGGATATTATAGATGGTCCTCTTACACAGCACACTGCTTTAATGGCTGTGTGTATGAGCAATTCTTTTATTTATAAATCTTAAAAAAATAATAATTTATTTTGATTTGTATATATCTGTAAAGGGTGCAGAAATAACTAATTGACATTTAGTGATTATTTTTTTTCAGAATGGGGATGATAAACCAGAGTCTGGACCTTTTTTATACATGTGGTAGATTTTTTTAATTTTTACCGAGTTTAACTTATTTTATTTTTTATTCTTTTACATTTTGTACTTAGTTTTCTCTGATGAAGAGAACTTCCTTGTTTTTCATTTTAAAAATATTTTTTTTTTGGCAACTGTTATTATTGGTCACTCCTCAAACTCAGTTAATTTTTATTTGAGTTGTTATCCTTCAGTGTTCATACATAAGCCTTTATTTCAAGAAGTTTAGTGTGTCTTGTCTGATCATTTTGACACCAAAATCTGTTATAAGAATATATTAAAAAGTATTTTATATGTACAACGAAAATATTTTAAAAATCACATGTGTTTGATACCCAAGAGAAGAGAGATTTTTAGTATTTAAGTAATTCAGAAGTGAATGATTTCTTACTTAATGTTAACTTGGGTTTTCTATATTTATACAGTATATGTTGATACTTATTAGCATATGTAGTTTGCTCATCTTTTTTGTTGATAAAACGTCATTAAAAATGATATCAGTGACACTGAGACGTAGTTTCATTTCTTGGGGTTTGAAAAATCCAAAAACAGAAGCTAAATTTTATTCATTGTTGCCACAACATCTTTATCGGTTTTATCTTTTACGTAAGTAGGTACTACTTCTGACCCTGGGCTGATAAGCGTGGCAGCAGGATGAATATATTTTCATCCTGCCACGCTTATCAGCCCAGGGTCTAATGAATATGAATATGATCCATGTTATATGAATATGGTCCATTAGATTTGGATCACTGTGATTCCTAACTATTTATTTCGTAGCAGCTATCGAGACAAATCAAATGAGACCTTTTTGGAAATGAATTAGTCTTTCACTTGATACCCAATGCTTTATTTATCAGCTGTTTTAAAAAGAGCTTGGCATCCCTGTTTTTATTTCTAAGATAAGAACACTTGTTTTATAGTTTTTATGGTTTATAACTTTTAGTTTTTCCAGCTTTTATTAATTTATTTCCTTATTCACTCAACTGATTTAAACTATTTATCTTTTTGAGCAAAAATAAATCGATATATTTTAATGACCAAATGTCGGTTGATGAAAACCCTTCCCCACCCATCGTTACGTCGGATCGACGTATAAAATGAGTTTTCATTTTGTTAGTGGCATCTTAATACTTAATAAACATTAGGTTACCTTTACCTAATTAAAAAGTAGCTAAAGTTTGAAGACTTCCTAGAAATTATTACCAATGTAGTATAAATGTGATATAATCACCCGTAAAGCAGTAATAGTAAAAACAATCAACTTTATATGTTTTTGCGTTTCTCAAACAGGGATTATGGTATAATACATATAAGGAGATTATAAAATATAAACAACAAAAATGGTAGCACAGCTGTTACGGAAATGGAGCACATTAATAATTCCTTGTTTTTTTCGCGGCGGCAGAAATTTTTGCAGCAGAAGTTTTCGTCACCAGTCATTCCAAAATGGAAAAATTCGCAGAATTAATTTTCGTGCTCAGCAATTTCGAAAACCGTCAAGAAATAAAAAATTACACAAAAATCATCAAAGATCTCTTTCTTGAAAATACGTCAACACTCTCAGGTAGGTCAACAAAGGCAAGAAACGCTGGGATCAAGTTTGTCAATACGTCCTCAAATTCATCAAAACCTTTGTCATCTCATCTAACGACTCATCACAACACCCTGGAGTTGACGAAATATCACCATTTCATCTGATAACTGCACAAATAGATCATGATTGGCATGATTGACCAATCATGTGGAATGGGCCAAGTATCTCTAAACCATGTGCACCTTTGGAATTTACTTCGGTAGTACCTACTTCATTTCATCCTTTTCAATCATCTTTCTTCAGATGTCATATGGTTATAAAGCTGCCATAAGCCAACTTGTATGCAAAGGTGGTCTGGTAAAAAAAAAAAATAAAAAGGTAAAAAAATTTTAATCTTATTTTTAAAATAATATATATAATTACATACTTTTTATATCTAATTTTCTTCTACGTATTTGGAAAGTTTATATCTTGAAAATTTGCGACCATTTTCCAGTCATTTGAAGAAATTCGTAGATAAATTTTATACCGAATTTATCTCTTATTGCTTTCCTTTATGATAAATCAGCAACACTAACATGGAACTCTCCAGCCAAAGTGTTTTATGTGTTCATTCTGATAAAACTATTACAGACCAAGAATTATGTTTATAATACGACATAAATACATCAAAGAACCGGGTTTCTGAATATTGGATTTATGAACCGTTAAATCTTCACCTTATTTCAGAAGATGACTGAATATCTGAGTTCCGATTTAAAAAGAATGACATGAAATTTTGAGGAGTATGCCAAGACTATGGCAAGAGTTAACTTTGTTTTTAGTCCAATGATTTAAAACTTGATATTATAAAAGCTCTTTGCGTTTCGCTCAAAAATCGGGAATACCCTTATAGATACTCGGACATGAAAAGAGATTTCACAGATCAGCTCCACAACTTTTGATGATTTAGAATCAAGTAGAAGACCATATAGACATAAATTTTGGACACCTTATGAATGACCTGAATTAACGCAGAATTATAAATTATAATTATAAAATATTCGTTGAAGCGTTTCATAATGCAGGCGCAGCCTTATATAATAATTGGGAACTAAGGGGGGTCAACACTATATACCATGTGAAGAAATTTTAACCAATCTAGGCAGGAAAGCTACCATATATACTTTCAGAAAAACAATGTCTGGCATAAAAAAATTTCTTGCACATGCCAAAAAGAACGACCAGAAATTTAGAGACCAGAATTTTGACCCGATTAGATTAGAGTTGGTAAATATATCATAAGTTTTTTTGCCGTGAAGTTACATGTCTGAACTTTACTCGGAGCTTCCTCAAAAGATATACTACTCATTCATATTTATGGAAAAGATGTTTTAGGAAAAGTGCTAACGTCAGCAAAAAGTTCCAAAAAAACGATGAGAATTTTTAAAAATTGTTCAGAATAAAAAAATCGCAAATAATATACTTAAATTTCATGAAATCGGATCTTTGCTTTAAGGGGTCAATCGTACTTTATTAAACGAAAATGACTTATCAACCTCATTATCTGATAATGTTGCCTGCTTTCATACAACCTGTAAGAATCAGTTTTAGTGATCTTAAACTGAATCAAGCATCTAAACAGTCAGCTGGATCAAGGCCAACTATACTTGAAAAGATAACCAGCCGTAACATTCACTCTACACCTTCTGACACTAATAACTATGTATTTCATAAATAATAAAAATGATGGCTTATTTCATAAAGTAAAAGCCTATCGATTGCACAGAAGAGTAAGAAAGTGCGCTTTAATATTACAAGACACGTTAATTCTAACAAAACTAAGCTTTGGGGCTTTGATAGTTTTCCATCATAAACTTTGCTTAACCAATGTCACACCAGACAGCAGTGAAATTCCTCGAAACATTTCCCTTCTTATAAGAACGAAAGATCATCTCTGCTAAAATCCTTGTCAAAAAATATACTAATATTCCACCTGCTTATCTGCCAAAAGAAATTTTACTAGTATCTGGAACAAATAATGACCAACGAAAAGTAAATTTTGTCTGACATTTTTAACTTTTTCTCTCGCATTTTGTTAATGAGTGATATCATAATGGCTATACTTTTCAATTAGGCTTCAACAGACCAGGATTTTTTTTCAAAATAGCAAAATTGTATCCACTCGATTTATTTATGATTTTTTTTTTTTTACGCTTGAGTTCTTCTAAAACGTGCGGTGTTTTAACAACAGCAATTCCAGATCAGTTTATTAGATGCTGTAAATAAAAATGTGACATAAGAAATTATTTTTTCAATATCATTTAACCCAAAATTCAGAGAAAAGATTTAAAAAAATGGTTACAATTGTGCATATCTACATTTTTTTGCTTTCAGAAATTTTATTTTTATAATAAGATTTAATGCGTGACTGTTTTTTAGCCACTTTCTGAATGGACGCCATATGCATATTTCATTCATTATTTTACTTAATGTAGACTTCGATTTGAATATGACATGGGCGGCTTACCACGCAATTCTTCAAATACATCACAGAGTTCATTTTGATATCGGAGTATTGTTACCACTATTTAGAGAAAATTCTAAATCATCCCCAATGATCAAAAGTCTGATAAATATAATAAAAAAAGCGATACAATTTCCCAGTTTAAATTAAATACCGGTCATTGCATTTGACCAACCCCTTTATGTGATTATAAAACAAATTCAATGGAAATGGCATATAATATAAAGAAAATCAGGTTGTTATAATGATGGGTGATCTTCATGTAGAAATGGTAATGTTTAGAGTAATCGGTTGGAAGATACGGGATTTTCAAATATCCTATGTACATCCCAAGTTGCTGAACAAGGAAAAACTTTTATATAGGGTGCACTCAAACCAGAAAAACGCATCAAATAACAGCATGTGCTCTTTATTCAATGAAAAAGGCTTATACTAATGATGAAACAAGTGAAGATTTCCACACATGGCTGGGACGGAAGTTTTGGAGCTTGGCACTAAATTTGGAACTTATTCTATTAATTTTTGTCCGATCGTTACGTACTTCTATTTATACAAACTTGCTCTTAGAAAGATTTTACATTGACTCTTCTCACTAGACCATACACACTACGCAATACGACTTCCTGTTCATCTCCAAGGTATGTTTCACGTAGAAACTACTTGTCCTAGTGTATTTTATTGAGCAGATAATAAGTTCTCATCAATAGCAATCGACCATGCACATAAACATAATAAAAAGTGTGATATTGGTGTAGCTGGTCTTACAGAAGATTCTTCCCAGTTGCTACGTTGGATGATGTCGGGTCCTAAACTTGCAAGAATAGTAACAGAATTTAATGACTCTATAAGTGTTGGAATTGATAATGAAAAAAAACACAATGTATATCTTCACCGTGAACAAAAAATTCTATCCAGAAATTTTTGAGGCGTTATTGTGGTGACAACTATCGAAGAGCTGGAAAATCCATTGATAGAAGATAGCCAAGATCTTCCTGTATTGGACAACCGGGATACTGCATCTGATGCAATTAAACGTACTATCATTATTATGAAAGAAAGCGAAAAAAGTATAAAGAATTTATAGAAGAAAGCCTCGTTAAGAAGGAAATATCATTATTTTATCTGATTTCAAGGAACAAATACCCGCTATTCAACATCTCTCCATGCAAGAAAGCGTCATCAAGAAATTAAATCTCTAAATAACATCCAGTTATTCTCAGTTATATACTGCATCACATGTTCGAAGTGGAAACATAAATGAATTACTTAAGCATGAGAACCAAATGTTTCCTCCTTCATTAAATGACAAGTACGGTCGAATTCGATCTGGCGAGATAAACCTATATTAGTCAAGTGTCTTAAAACCACCACATCGTTCCATAGCCAACCGCCAGATGTAGATGCCGGCATCTTTAAAGATTCTGTATTAGTCCATCAACTAAAGCTATATTCAAAATTTTCCGACTATGTAAACAATGTTTTTTTTCCTTACGTGAAAATTAAACTGCAACATACATCTAAAAGTGATAGTAATTGGGATTAAAGACAGCTTAAAGACATGAGACAAAAGGAGAGTGGGAATTAAAAGAAAAGTTGAACCAAATTCCAGACTACCAGGCAATTGGAAAGCCTTTATTCTAATAGACGAAAACAAGACAGAATTGTTCAAGTATAGTTGGTATGCTTGAGATCAAAACAAAAAAAGCAGTAATGATTCGTACTGTAGACACGGACGTAGTTGTAATTGCTCTAGAAATATTTGAAAGACTAAACCTTGACTAGCTTTGGATATCATATGGCGTTGGTAAGCATCTTCAATGTTTGCCCATTTACACAAAGTATACAAAATTGATTCAAAATTCGAAAGGTATGCTCTTGTCTCACCAAATTTCTGGTTGTGACCAAGTTAATTTCTCGCAAGACGAAGTAAGAAAACAATTTGGGATACATGGCATAGGTTTAACGATATAACTGCATACTAGAGCGTCTCTCCAATACACCTTCAAAATCTGTGGTTAAAGAATTTTTACCTGACATTAAAAGGCTTATCATATTATTTTGATCAGACCAGGGCATATATAAATGTAGATAATTGTCCTCAGAATTTATTTACAAAAAAGGGAAGATCGATTGACAACATGCCACCGACATGCCTAGCACTTTCTCAAAATATCTTTAGATCTGTATATAAAGCAGGGTATGTATGGGATCAGGCTACTCATCTACAACTAGTTCTACACTTGCCAGCTGATTGGGGATGGAAGCAGCTAGAGAATGGTAGTTTTCAAGCAGTCTGGAGTACAATGCCAGAAGTTCAAACAGTTGTTGTTAGTTGATATAATGTGGCTGTAGCGAGGAACTTGGGTGTCAAGACCACTTAAAATGTAAGCGACCAATATTGCAGTGTTCTGGGTTTTGCAATTGTGAAGGAAGCCGTGACAACTAGTATTTTTTGTTTATATAGCATTATATATGATAGTAATTCAAAGAAAGCTAAATAACATTTGGGATTAAGAATATGTGTAATATGGGCATAAGAATATGTGTAATATGGGCATAAAAAATTATACCTTTATTTTCTTAAAATGCGAGGACTTTTAAAAATATCTATTAACTACACGATCAGTTAAATAAAAAATCTGGTCTAAAAAGTATACCTACGTTTTTGCAATCCTAACTTAGTTAAAACCTGCTTCGTAACTTTAACTGTATGATATATTTATAAGTTATAAATTTTAGTTAATATCTTTTTTTTTTTTTGCAGTAGCAAATCTGATCTGTAATATAGAAATTTTTTTTCCAAAAATGTAATTGCATAAACTTACCAAAATATTTCAGTTATATATATAACAGTTCTAGCAAAAAAGTGAAATACAACCAAAACGAATTTAAATTTAAGCATGTCTTAAATTTTATAGGAATGAGAATTAATATGAAAGATCAGGTTTTTTATGAATTTTGTGCTGTTCATAAACTTTTCGGAGGAAGTTTTTTAAAAAGAGTTATATGTAAAAAAAAAAAAATCGCTAAATTTCAAATCATGAATCTTTGTTACTTTTTTATGTTTTTAAGGTTTTATCTAAGGTTGGTACGTAGAACAAGATTAAAATAGAAATTTTTTAAATAATATACACAAACTAATCGATGTAGGAAATCAAATTTACACACAAAAGGCGCAGAGGAAAAAAAAGAAGCTTTTTAAAACACCAGAATGGTTCTAAGAAAAACCAAATTAGTTAATGAGATGATTGATATATAGAAATGAAATAATGAAACCTGTTTAAGGTCAAACTTGGACAAGTTTTAAAATGATACCCTATTTTCTTGAATAAAAGCCGCGATTTTTATTTATTTTTCTGAGAAAAAGTTGCGAGTTATATTCAAGGCAGGCTTCTATTAAGCTCGAGTAACAGAAATTTTATTTACATTGAGATGAAGTCATTGTACTGAACTGCAATCAGAATAGAAATAAATACGGAACAAAGTGCGAATATTTGTATAGATTGTGATATGAATTGCGAATGAATATGGCAGAGAAAAGAATTTTTTTCATAAAAACACGTTTTTATTCCATTTGCGGCTTCAACCAATCCTTTCAAAAAAATAAATACGGCATCTAATCAAGGGAGGGTCTTATTCATTTTTTAAAGAGAATTTTCACAGCTCCTATTCAAGGATGATTTTTATTTAATTCTTATAAAAATATACACAACGATATTTCAAAATTCTTGTAATTAAGACATAAATATGATAGTTCTTAATAAAAATTCTTTCACATAAGGAATTTATTATTATCAGTAAGACAAAAAAAAAGAAACGATTTGATAGACATTTGATAAAACAAACTTTCCAGGAATACCTGACAGCATGGACGCAGCTTTCACTAATATAAATCTCCAGATATTCTTTTTTAAAGGAGATCGTATTTATATATAACAGCAATAGCAATCAAGATGATAACAAGTTTACAAAGAAAATTAAGTTTTTGCAGGTGTTCCATCCAATATCGACCAGCGTTTCCTTGTCATTATGATGGACAGACTTATTTTTTTAAAGGAGAGTTTTTTATTACGAAATACGCCTAATTTGATTCATTTTCATTGGCCAGTTTTTTTTTGATAAAAAACCGCAAATTCTACCCCAAGGCCAAATTTCTAACTAAATACCCACCTTATTGCACAGGTATTGGGAGTATTTCATTTGCACATTAGCTTAGTGGGTTATTACTGATTGAGGAGAGATACTGTCGACTGTAATTTACCACATTTTATTAATGGTTTAAACATTTCATGTTTTATCAACAAATAATTTGCTGTACTAAGAGAGCAGTTGGATGAAATTTTGGATTCATAAATTTATTGATTCTTTAATGCTAATTGGGGTGATTTTAGTAGAGTTAATAAAAGTTTTTAACACAATAGATCATCATATATACACTCTTAGAAAAAATTATGCTTCTGGACTATTGAAACATTTCAGCTGAATAGATTTAAAAAGATTTGCAAACTGAACCAATCATTATCATTGTGGACCAGATTTTTTAAAGCAATTATCTAGGTTTCCCAGGACCATAACAATAATTTTCATTTGGGAAGTAAAACTTTATATTAATTTTAATCAGGAGTTCAAAAATATCACTTCGCCTTCTTCCAGCCTATAATATCTGAATGATTAGATTTAAACTACATTTATAACGGAATGCTAAATTAGAGGGCTCTCGTAGAGTTATTAAATGCTTTTAATACAACAGATCATAATATAACTTAGAAAAAGTCATTCATTTGAATTTTACAGATAGATGCATATCTTTTACTTTTTTCAGCACCAAACTATGTTTTAGCATTTAAGAAACCTAGTATCACTAAAAAACTAACTCGCTATATTTGCTATCTTTTTATGTTATGCAATGTACATTCATTATGAGAATAAATATATAATATGTTATGTTATGAATGTGCAAAAAACTTAAAAAATGCAAAACATTAAAATAATGTTCAACTACTAGATCATATGTCAGTACGAGATGTCAAAGAAAACTCATCAACAGCATCAAAACTCGATTCCTTCACATAATTTATACAATTTATTGAAAAAACATGTCTTAAAACCATAAAAATGCTTAAATATAAAACAGAAAGCTTTCTTCATTTGTTTTTTGCATATATCCGCCTATTTTGTATACATCTGCAAGTTCCGTACAATGTAATGTCGCATCAGGAAGCTGAATTTCCCTGCCGTAAAGATAAAGCCTAACTTTTCGCAAATTATATTTTGGTAAGATTATAAAACCTGTGTAAGTCGAATTTTATTATTATTATGTATATTATAAATTTAAGTGGACACGAAAATGTTACCATTAAATTTTTTGTCTAACGAATGTGAAATTTTATATCACGTTATAGTACCCTAACTTGACATATAGGCAAAG
>JAUZNK010002702.1:0-11314 GCA_035046665.1 Euphysa ruthae | reverse complement strand
TATATATATATATATATATATGTGTATATAAATATATATATATATATATATATAGATATATATATATATATATATCCATGCATATGAAATGCAGTGTAAAGCATTTTCTGTGTGAAATTATATAAAAACATTAGCAGATGTTTTCTGCATTTTGCTGCTCAGACAGAGTTTAATCTAAAAATTGTTTTTTTATGCCTTAGTTACATTAGAATATGTTTTTTTCCTGGTATATGGAATATCATGATTTTTGAATATATTGAGGTTTTTCTTTGATTTATCATCTATGTTCAAATCTAAGAATAAAAGTTTTGTTTTGAGGTTTTTTCCAAAGTGTTTTGATTAAACTTTTTTTGAGGTTTTAAAGTTATTTACTTGATATTAAGCAATTCAATATAAATTTTGTGAACAATGCTGTTATAACTTATAAATAATAAGTCCATAATGATGATACTAAAAGCATTAAGAATTAAGAATTTTGATAGAAAAACTTTCTGAAACCAAGTAAAGTTGTACAAAAAATTATATGAAAAAGAAAATAAACTTGGAAATTTTTTTCAAAACATTTGGTCAGAATAATAATCTGTAATTACGAAAGCACTTATTCAAGGAGGTTGCTTATTCGAGGTTGAGGTGCTTAATCTAGGAAAAAGGAAATATAGTGTAATAGTACTATAAATGTCTATAATGTTGGTAAGGAATTTTCTCAAATTTTTTGATTAATGTGGGGTGATGTACAAATTTTTGGGTCAGTGCTAATTCATCATAATTTTTAAAGTAAAATGTTGTGTTGTGGGTTTTTTTTTTAGAATTATTTCAAGGACCTTCGTTGTATGAAGAAGTCATAGTTGGCCGGTTCAAAGAGATTACATGTTTTGTTATAAAAGCAACAGAGTGTTTTGGAATTTCTAATGGTAGTGCAGTTTCTATTGTTAAACATGATAATTTTAATTTTTGGTTTAGATTTGCATAGTCGTATTTTCTGATGCTTATTTTATAACACATATTTTTGATTGTTATCAAGCAAAAGCAAAGGGGCCTATTAAATTCTCAATCTCTGTTTTGTTTTTAAACTTTATTAGAACTATATTTTAATTTTGCAAAAATTTGTGCCTTTATTGGTAAAATTATGTGATGATAAAAGCTAATCTGATGAACTTAGACTTATTGGTAAAATGTTAATGTTAAAACGCACTCTACTGACTACTCTACTCACCCTTACAATAGTTTTGTGAGAAAATTAAAAAAAAAAGATTTAATTAAAAAAACAATCAGGATTGATAAAAGCTAATAGTTATTTAATAAAATACAGTCAAAGCTTACATATAACTAAAACTTATATACTTTAACTAAACTTTACTTCAGACACCACTGCGATGTGACCATATATTGATTGCAATATAGCAACAAGATCATCCCTCAAAACTGTTATTTCACAATTACTCTCTGTTAACCCTGACATAATAATTTGTTGTTTGACCAAAGTGTAAACAGTCCCTTATTTGATCCAATTGTCATTCAAATTTTCAATCCAGCGAAGTGCGCTAGAATTGCTAATAAATAACTTTTATGCAAGTTTTTCTTATCACAGTTTTAATTCATGCACCATTTTGAAATATACAACACTAATTATACAGATCTTTTTTTAACACACTGGTTAATTATTTTAAATGAAGACCTAAATGATGAATAAACTGATAATTGTTTTTAATCAGTTTTATTATAGATAGATGATTGTTTCCATTTGTTCTGATTTTGATCCTCAATTTTTTTGAAATTGCAAGTCTTGGATGGATTTGTGTTAGCAGATTTCCTAACTGAACTAATCAGGCCTTGTCATAAGCAAACAGCCTCCTGGATAGTTAATAGCTTGTGTGAAGTAAATTGCGTGAGTTTTATTGCTTGACAATAGATACTGCCTAAAAAACCTTTACCTCATTTAAAAAAAAACCGAGTATGGTACCATATTTCCACAATTCCTTGATTTTATTTTTAAAGGGTTAAAAAATAATTTTTAACTTGTGTACTATATCGTACGCCATCCTAAAGATCACGTGTATAATTTTTAATTTAAGTGTGTGACTTTTTGAAGTGCCTATTTTCATGTTGTTATATTATACAGTGTATTGTATAGATTCATATAATTTCACTGTTTATATCTGAGCAGAACAAGATGGGGATGTTCAAATGGTGAACCCTAAAGGCCAGTACTGAGATGCAATTCAAATGCTGCATTTCTCAGTCTTAACCTTTGCTTGTCAGCCATAGTGGAAATATTAGAATATTAAAAGTAGAATGAAAGTACAAATATTTTTTAGATAATTAAAAGATTTGATGTAAGGTTAACCGTATACTCATAGCATTCTGCAAAGTTATCAACCAACTCTTATCATAACTTTAAATATCAGCTGGCGATATAAAAGTGTTAAAACGTATGTCGAGATTGCTTTGCACTGTTTAAACAAGTCATACTTCCGAAAAATTCCGAAAAAGGAGAAGTAATTTTAAATATAAGCATAGATGATGGAAAAAAAATACAATAAGACTGCAATAGAATTTAAAATAAACCTGCGAACGAGAGCTGATTATTCATTGATATAAAAATTTAAAAACAAAACATATATTTATACTTACAGTGTTTAAAACCTACTTAAATGATCAACTGAAAAATAAAACATTTTGGCAAGAAGTTTATAAAGATATCTTTTTAAAGTATTTTTTATAAGACAAAAGTTTTTTTTTTTTTTAGTTTTTATCATTAGGAATCCCAGATACTGGGGTTATCATAACTAGCATTACATTAAATATGTGAAAATAGGGCCAGTAAACTATAATCAAAAAATAAAGAATATAAAAATAATTGTGAAAAATAATAATTATAAAAAGTGATTATCTTGAAGCTTTTGTGGTTTTAACAGGACTGGTAGTTCATGAATAAGTTTGGTTAAATTAAACTTCGGGGAAAAAATATACTGTTTATTCAGTGTGCAGTAACGTCATTATACTTCAAAAGAGGAATTTATCAATATGAAAAACTTTGCTCATTTATCTTTATCCATGTTTTGAAGAAATATATTTTGCAGAAAAATTTTTTTGTTTACCCATGCGAGTTTGAATTATGATAATTATTCCAAAAACTTGATTGTCGTAAAAATAGTAAAAGATAAAGTGAAATCTACTCGTCAATGATCCTTTAAATATATTTAACAACAAACAGACACAAAAAAGTGCTAAACTTTGGAAGTTTGAATTATTATTATATCTTATTTTTTAAGCAATAAATTCACATGAGCTATTAAACACTCAGGTAAAATTGATTTACCCGAGCGCGCACAAGCAAGCACTCACCATTCATGGCAAAGCTGTAGGTTGTGAAATACTTTAAAGATGTGTCTTTAGTTGTTTAATGGCATTATTTTCTCAGTTAAAGAACAATCAAACATTAGATACTTTAACACTTGAGTATTAGCGTAATGTTTGTTTTTAGCTTATAGTATTATTTTAATTTTTAATTGCTGACATTACACAACCATAAATATTACATAATGAGTTTAACGTGTTGGAATATATTCTTTAAAACCTATTGTTAACAAACTAAAAGTGAAAATGATGAATCACAGTTTTATTATTGTCATTGTTTTCAAAATGATAATTGTAAAATAAAATAAAAAATTTCTTTAAATGTTGACATTTTAAAGGAGTTTATTGTTAATAAATGTTAATAAACATCAGATTATGATAAAAAATGTAAATTGATGTAGAAGTCAATATTCGTGCTCTAACATTAGAATAATATGTAGAACATTTTGTTATTACAAGCAATTATTGGGTCTCAAAGGCAATAATAACGACTTGGTTTCCCATTTTATAAATTTGCAAAGCTGCGATGTTTCAAAATGTTTTACAATTTTTAAAAATTTGGAGAATCTGTCATTGAAAAAAGCATATGAAACATTTACAACAGCGTAGAGCCTCTTATTTTAAATTTCTTTTTACTGCATGAAATATTACAATTATTACATTTGCTTAGCAGAATTTGAAAACCTCGTAAGAGCCTAATTTTCTCAAAATTTTTGGGTTTCACCAAACCTAAAAACTTTGATTTAACTACTTGCCTGACTGCACACCTTTGATCTATGGAGTCATACTGATTTTTCTAATAGTCACTGACTCATTTGAAGTTGGGGATAACATCCAGGATTCCTGCATCAAAGAACGATTCTTTTGTCACATTTTTGCTTTGTAAATGTATCTAAAAGTTATTTTTAGAGTTTTGTCTAAAAAACCATTTTGTTGATTTCTTATATCTCTAAAACTTTTTTTTTGTTGTCTTGTCTAAAGTTAACTTTTAATAATAATATCCATTTGCAACCATTCAGTAAGTTTTTTTCTTGGTCTTGTTTTCAAATCTTTGTGTATTTTTAACAATGCATTCAGTATATCTCAATGGCTGCAGTGTTTCATGGATGATATTTTTCAAGATAATTTTTAACGTTTGACTTAACTGGACAAATTGGTAATTTTTCAATACATCCACGCGTTTTCCTTGTTGCATTTCCTTGTTGCACCAAGCCGTCTTGGTGAATTTTTGGGCAGATATTTTTTGAGCTGAGACCTTAGATATTTTCTGAGTAAAATTTTGTGTCAATAATGTACTCCTACTATGTTTGAAATTAAATTGTTTTTTTAAATTGGGATATTCGTTGATAATTCATTTGCACGTTACACATCAGTGAACTTTAGAGCAATGGTATTGTTAAGTTATTCGCTTTTCCTAAATCCTATTGTTAATCATTAACTTTCTTTTTTTTTTTTCATTTTTCATTTTTATATTTAAATAATTTAATGATAAAAATTCCTTTTTTATTTTCTTCAAAATTGATTGTCATTTTTTAAATTTCAGAACAAACCAGTTTCTTTTTAAGTTAATAAATTTTTAAAATCAATTGTTAGTTTAGATTTTTTTCAAATTCAGAATCTTTTCATCCACAAATCATTTGTTTCTTTAGGACTGAGCATAAAATAAGCTCGATTTTGTTCGAATTTTTTCTGTTTATATTTGTTGTTTTCTCTTAAATCAATTATTTTGCGTGTGCGAATTAAAAATTAATACACATTTAACACTAAGATATAACTTTTTTTAAATTTTATTTTTAGAAGCTGAAGCTACTCAATTATGGATAGCTTTTCTTCTTGCTTATAGAAAGCTAAAGAAACCATCAGGTATTTTAAGTTTCAATTTTATTTCTACTTTTGATGAGTTGAGCATTTTTGTGAATCAAGTCTTGAAAGCTTGAAATTAAAACTCATTTCGTTTAATTTCCCTTAACGATCAAAAAGATACGCGCTGTAATCTAAAGAATTTTTAATTTTTTGCTGTAACCATTTTATGGTTTATTTTTAAACCAATTTTTTCTTTATATGATTTAGATGATTTGATGACTCTATGGAAAGATGTGATACTGGCTTTAAATAAACTTTTTTGTACTAAATCTGCTTCAATCACTTTAGTCTTGGTAAGAAATTTGGAAAAACTTATGAATCAATAAATCATTCTCTGCCCAAGGCGCTATGTAATAATTTTTGGAAAATGTTTTTTTTTTATGGAATTGTAAACCTTTGCTAGTTTATTATTTGCTTACTACACTTTTTCAGCTAACTTAAGTAAATAGGAGTGCTCTTCTCTATGTTAATCTCTGCTTGTATGGTTAAGTGCAGCTTTTAATTTTACAATTTTGCAGAAGTCTGATATGTAATAAATGGTCACTAAGTTTCATTTTATAAAATTGTATCATATTTCTATTGATTCTAATCATAAGTGAATATTCAAAGCCACATATTTGAAACATCATCTTACAATTTTATTCTTGAGGGTTTATATGAGTGAACTCAAGCGAAGCAGGTTCAAAGGGGAATAGATTTCATGATAACAAACCTAGGCTTGTTATCCCTGTACATAAATTCTTACACGCTTAATACAAAAAATGCTAAAAAGAAGAATTGATTCTAAATAAATTGTAAGAGAATGTACCGTTATATAAATCTAGACCTTGGTTTGTTTGATATAAATATCTAAATTACAAGGAGGTTGTCATTAAATCAGAGAAAATTCAGGGTTCTTGTTATCAATGCTGAAAAAAATCTTATAAAACTTGTTATTAATGTCGAGAAGGCTCAGAGAAAACTTACAAAAACTTGTTATTGTTTGGGAAACTTAGTGAAAACTCAGGGAAACTTAAAATTAATAAAAGATAAACTTAAGAATATTTTTGTCAATTTGTCAATTTTTTAGGGAAAACTCAGTTGTTATTGATGGTGGGTAAACTCATTAACTTGTTGCTAATTTAGGGTAAAGCTAGGGAGAACTTGTAGGAGCTTTTTATTTATATAAGGTATACTTAGGGAAAACTTATAACTTATGTAGGGAAACTCAGGAACAATGTAGAGTAACTTGTTATTGATGTAGGATAAAGTCTTACCATTGGTTTAAGGACACTCATGAAGAGCTCAGAGGAACTTACCAGTGATGTAGGATAAGCTCTTGGGCTAAAGAAATTTAAAAATGAATATCAACTGTATGTAGAAATTCAGTGATAAAAATTTTCCTGCAAATCTTTTATTTTTCTGCAAATCTTTGGGTTTCCTGCACATGAACTTTCCTTTATATACATCAGAGGTATAAGGTTAATGAAATATTGGACCCTCTTTGAAGAGAGGGTCCTATGAATTTATCCGTGTATGTTTGCTTGTTCGTTTGTCCGTAATGCTTTTTCTCAGTAAACATTCATTTGTTTTTTTATAATTTTTTGGGGTGAGGTTTTTGGATGATAAGGGTGGAAAAAGTGACAGTTTCTTGGTGCTGGGTCCAAATATGCCCAAACAGTAATTTTAGGCCTAAAATCATTTTTCTAATTTTTCTAATTTTTTCTAAATTTTTCTGAAATTTTACATGAAGTTAAAGGGCTTCTTTTGACACGCATCATCATTTGTTAAAAACTCTTCTTTTTTGGTACTCGACCTTAGCAAAGTCATTTTTTGGACCAGAAATGACGTTTTCGCAATTGAAATTTTGAAAATTTTAAATTTAGAAAACTTTAAAGGATTTTTATATTGCCACTGTTCAAAAACTCTTTAGAGCTAGGCCAAAATATTTATATTTATATAAATACATTTTATTTATATAAAATATTTATATTTAGGCCAAAATATGGTCGTTTTTTGATGATCAAAATGATAAAATTTTTAAAAATTTTTCCTAAAAGCTATTTGAAATTTTTGTACAAAGTTAGAGGAATAAGAGGGTATGTACATATGTTAAGGGTTTCTGCTTACTTACTTTTCAAACTGGAAGTTTTTAAAATTTTTTTTGAAGTTGAAAACCATATCTGTGTGTATCTTGGATACCCACTTATATTATCATTCTGTTATCATTGTTTCATATCAATTTCTACATTTTCTATCAGTTATATTAAAATTTTATTTTGTTTATATGCAACCAAAATATGTTATTTACCTAAATCTAGTTTAAATATTCATAAGATGCAATTGATCATAATGCAGAAATCAAACCCTGTAACAAATTGTTTATTGTGTAGAGCAACAACCACTGAAACAGGGTCATACATAACATAACGGAAAAAGCATAACGGAAAAATTAAACAAATGATCAAGTGGTCTTTAAACAAAGCAGTTTATTGGAAAGAAAAAAAAGATATTTTAAAGAAATAAAGCAAAACACTGATTGAATCCTTTTTATTTATTTATTAAATACTTAGCTATCTAAAAAAATGTAAAATTATCAATCGAACCAAATAAACCGGTTTTAAAAATGCCTATCAAAACAGCGAAATATCTACATTGCTGACGAAAAGAAACAAAAACGATCTTTCATTTTAAAAATAGATAACGCCTTTCTGGGACCTTGCCTTAATTCTATGAGACCTAAAAGCTAAAGAAATATTGTAATGAGTTGAAACATATTAGAATTTAGAATTCATGTGATATTTTAGAATTTTAAGTTTCAATCACTTTCAAGCTATAAACAGTTGAAAAATCTTGTGTTTGGTATTAATATTCTTTCCAAAAATATAAAAAATAATTAAAAATTTTGTTTGATCAAAAATTAATGCTCAGGTCAAATATCTTCTGACCAAAGCTTACCTTAAACAGAATTTAGATATAAACGAAATGGAGATGCCTGCGGTGTTTTTTTCAAACTCATTTAAAAAGATACATAATTTTTATTTTAGCCGCTAGATGTTAGGTGTCTATAAATAATTCTATGCTTATTGTCACCTGCTTGTGTGCATTTGATAATAACTAACTATATATAGTCAGTTTATAATGTTTTTGTTTCAGACTTTAATAACTTTCTTCTAGATTAATGTTTTTCCAGAGAGGCATTTTTATAATGAAATAAAGATTTAGAGGGTGTTATATTGAAAAGGGCGGCTATTTAAGTGAGGTGCGTTTATTTTAAGATATGTGCCTATTTGAGTTGTGCCTTTAAACAAGTAAATTATAGGTCAAGTATTTACTATAGCATCCACAGGAATCATTATATTTTTCTTGTAATTGAGACATTAAATTTCTATTTTTTAGAAGTCACTGCAACTTATACCAGACTTTATACTTAATTTAAGATTAACTGATCTCCAAACTAAGCTATTTGATACTCGATTAGTTTCAATGTATATTATCCAAATATTACTGCATAAGAATATGCTGACTGACGAAGCATTTGAGCAGGAGAGGTAATTTTCATTTACTTAATTTAGGCATACACAAAATATTCATTCTAATTTTAGTGCCAATGTTTGTTTAGCCTCTTTAAGCACATTTAAAGCAACATTAACGTATAGTTCAACCCCATGAAGCCTGCAAGGGTCCTATCAAATGTCATATGTTTGTCGCCTGTTTCTCTGTAATTGATTTCTTTGAAATTTGCTCATTAATTTTTTTAGAAATTTTTTGCATCTTTTTTATTTAAAAAAACGGAAAATCGTGGATTTAAAACAAAAAGAAAAAAAGTTTTTTTTATAATGAGCCCGAATATGCAAAATATGTTCATTTTGGGTCTAAAATCAACGCATTTTCTAAAATCCATTTTTTTTTTTTTTTTTAATGAATTTTGTATGAAGCTAGCAATTAGTAGTAATTTAGGAGAATTTTTGGCCATATTGTTGTCTTGCTGAGCAGTTAAGACTTTGGTTTCTGGCACTGAGGTGTGAGTTTGATCCCCTTTAGTCGTCAATGATTTTCTTTACCTTAAGCTCAAATGGGAGTTCTAAGTACACCAGGACCAAGCCTGTGAGCTCTTAAGGCTATTTGTTTGCTCCCATATTAAATATAAATTCTTAATTAATTATAATTATTATAATTAATTTTAGTCTTTTTTAATTAAATTGTTTATTTTTTTTAAAGTTGCTAGATGTTAATCTCTAATTAATCTCTGAATAATAATCCGCTCATATGTTATAATGAAAATAATATTCAATCCATTTGCATTCTTAATTAAAGATATGGCTATTTTTGTTTATTTGTATATTATTATACATCTCCTCTTGCATATAAATTAACAATGTTTTGAAAATTAAAGTACTGATTTGCGCAAAATTGTCCGGATATTATTTGCAAAGCATTAAGCGTATTTATAACTTGGTTTGTTAAATAGTTTTAGTTATTTAAAAAAAAAATCTAAAAAGTTTGAAAAATTTTTTAAATAAGATATTTATGGCTTTAGTCATCAAGAGTAAGCCGTGTTTCAATCTTTTTTGCACTATCATAACTGGACTATTGAAATATCATAACAGGAAAGCCCAATTCAGGTAAAATATAAATGACGATTTATGGTGGATTTTGATCTTTTTTGAGGGAATAAGCTCCCACCTGTTTCAGGAATACATTGAATCCCACTGCGTTCAAATTATTTGCTAAAATGTTCAAAGATACTTTAATTTTATAAAATGTCCACGATTTTATACAATTTTTTTTTGTTCAATTCCCTACACATCAAGTTAATCTTGTCTATTGATAAAATTTCTAGGTATTTCATTTTGACTGAGAGGATGGTGGCTGTCATGTTTGGAGGTTTTAGCAATCAATTACATTATACACAGTTGCTGTTTTCATTGTTGGCTGAAAATATCAGGTAGTAATCATGTTGCTTGTTTTATGTTCATGCTGTTTTATCTAATTAAATTGTGTTTCTGGTTTATTTTGACATAAATTGACTATTGCCAAACTGCTGGGACTGAGCATAGTGATGTTGATAGTCAAAATAAATTATTTCACAGTCGCTGATGTAAGTAATATAAATCGCTTCTATAGTAAAGAAATCTAGTTTTAATTCAGGGTGCTAATGACACCCAACGTCTTGCTATCAAAATAAATCTATCAAACTATACAGGGTTGCCACCAACCTAGACTCAAGGAACGTTCTGGGAAAATGTTAAAAATGAAAGTTTATTTCAAAAGTTTGTCTCAAAACTGTTTAATGTCCTTTAGCAGAAATATCTTTAGATATCAATGCAATTTATTGAAAAACAGTTTTCGTGATCTTGAAATACATGAGTCAGAGAGTATACAGTAAATTTTATTTCGAAATTGATTGTGCAAAGTTGCAGGCTGTTAAAAAGATTTCGATCACTTTGACAACGTCTTTCATAATTGACGCCATGAGGCCCTATTATATCTTCCACTAGTTTAATTCGGAACTGTAGGGTTTTTAATTTGCCTCCTTTCAGAAGATGCACAGTATGGGCATTAAAGATACAAATATTTAGAAGATGCATCCAAAACTTATACCATATTTTTACTTGTTTGTGCTCGCATGTATGATGTCATCATCTGATCGATACGGTCTACTCAACCCATTTTTTTAGGCATCAACAACTGACGATATAACTTTTTCTTGACCCTTTCTTTTAACCAGGAAGAGATTATTTCCTACGCATGTTGTTATCACACAAATATCTTTTTTGTCTTTCCAATTAAGTGCGATGAGGTTATACTTGTGGTCATAGGCCACAACAACACCGTTCAACTCAAGTTTCGCAGTCATTACTGCTTTCGCCGTACCAATAACAACATTTGAACATTTTAAACTTATCACAGTCTTCTACAGATGTGTACCAATTATCTAAATAAATACACTGTCCTTTATCAAATAAACCGTCAATCAGGTCAATTACAATATCTGTAGCATATTATTCATACTTTTGTTCTATGTTTGTGTTTGCCCCAGTGTATATAACTGAGTTCCATATGTAACCAGAATTAGCACAAGATAAACAAATGATATATATATATATATGTA
>JAUZNK010002701.1:0-11314 GCA_035046665.1 Euphysa ruthae | reverse complement strand
TATATATATATATTTATATATATATGTATATATTTATATATATATACTAAGTGGTGAATACCGAAGCCACCTAAATCCATTTTTATTTTTTATCTGATTGCAGATCATGAGAAAAATTAACCATTGGGAATACCAATGTAATGCATTGGCGATAGTGTACAAATGATAATGAAAGAAGCAATAACAATATTAATAACAATATTAATAACAATAATAAAAATAGTAATTCACTTTCCGAAACAATCCTGCACCAAAACATATAAATAAAGTTATAAAGTTATTTTATAAAAGAATTATTAATGTTATAAAAACTTTTTTTTCAAAAAAGACGGTTTGAATTGGATGGAGCTACTCATACAAAAAAATTGGCCTAGAGAGTGACACCAATAGATAGTTCTTGAAAAGTATTATAAATTCAATGAAAAAAGTGTTAAAAACAATCCAAATAATATTATAGAAGTGAAAAAAAGAAGAAAAATGAGAAAAGAGGAGGTTATTTGTTTGATAAACTTATATCAAAAATTAAGGAGATACTTTAAAGACAAATAATCTTTTTGAATTGATACCGTTTTAACTGGAGAAAGGAGAGTAATGGAGAGAATATTCTCAAATTTTCAAATTCATTTACAGAATAAAGAAGAGAGATAGCCTTTCGCTTAACTCCGAAAAATTAATGGACAGCAAATACATTTTTGGAAGAATGAAATATTTTTTATTTGAAAACCTGAGTCTTAGCCCGAAAATATTGGTTAATTTTTCTTAGAAGCACTTCAAGTAAATCTCCCTCATAATGACTTCAATTAAAAATGAAAATCTAACACTGCTATGTATTTTCATCAATCGTGACAAGTGTCAAGTGCTCCAAAAGATTATTGTTATAAATAATGTTGGGAAGAGTTGCTGTTTTCCCTCATCTAGTAAAAAGCACATAATACTCATTCGGCACTCCTCCACGAGGTCATTTTTTGTGAAAAATGTTACAAAACTTGTTTTTAATTAGTGTTTTTTTATTGCATAGCTATATTACTATACTTTTAATTTGCCTTCAAGCCCTCGTCAATGACAAATTATAATCTCATAAATTCAATTTATAACTGCCACAATATTGTTTTACTTACTATCATCTCCATCAACGTGTCTTTTTAAAATTGTGTATTTTTTCTTAAGATCACAGTGTTTATTGTTTTATAATCAGGATAATTGGTGATAATTAAAGATACATGCCTCTGAATAAATCAAACATTTAAATCTGAAGATTTATTTTCGCCACCAAAGGTAGTAGAAATAATAACTTTCATCACTGTTCTTTTCTTATATTTTCTTTGTTAATCGATAAAACATGATGATTTTCATCTACTGTAAAACAAAGTCATGTCTTTCAGATAAATATACGTTACAAGATGGAAAATCAAGATAATGCAAGTCCAGAAAAAACTTTATCACCTCACAAAATTGGCAGTTACATCTTACAACTGTTTGATTTATGGTAGTAGAGTGGGAAATTAAGAGTTTAAGAATTTATGAAAAGAATAATAGTATTTTTGAAAAAATTTTTGTTTTGAGGAAAACAAAGACATGTTTAGTTGACGTAAGATGACATCCAAAGTGTCACTCATCCTTTAAAAACTCCATCAACTTGTCTTTTCTTACTACTACGATTTCATCTAATTAAAAAAAAAAAAAAACAAAAATTCTTTAATCACCTGTTGGAAAAAAGATTTTCTTTACAATTACCTGCATTGTTGCATAAACACAAACAGTTCCTCAAGGATATGGATTACAAAAGTTATGAGGCATATACCAATCAAAAACTAAAGATCCGCTTCATAAAACACTACAACTCCTGGATAACTTTAACTGAGTCTGCTAACACTTCCCAATCCATCTACAAAAACAACATATCCATAGCAGATATTGTTAACATTGAAGCTAATTATAAGTAAGCGTTATATGACAAGGAAAATATATGGATGTATTAGACAGCGAGCTTAAAATTCTTCAAAAGGCATTTAAAATTTTGAATAAAGAAATTAGGGCTGCAGAGGGAACATCTGTAAATCTCATGAACCCTGATAAACTATCAAAAGAAACTGTGGCAAATAATGTGCCAGAAAAGCTTCAAGACTTTATAAGTAGCATTTTTATTAACAACCCTGGCAAAGGGAAGGAGAAGAAAGTGATTTCCATTGCTTAAGGCACAATCGCAAATCGAGAAGCTGAATCTTTTTGCGATCTCCTGCAGTAGAAAGAAATTGACTATCTCAAGCAAATCTGAGCCGTTAATAATCTTCAAAGAGCATTAGAATTTTTTTTTAAAGCTGAAAACAGTAAGCATGTTTCGTCAGGTTGATATAAAGGATGTATTAACGCATGAGTTATCAACACTACCACTATCAACATTCTAAACAAAAAGAGAGATGTGGAAAACAAATAAATGTCAACTACTAAAAGAACCAGAAGAAAAACAGCTCCGAACACTTTCCCGGTACTTGGTAAAAGAAACTTAAGGTGCTTCAGCTACCATCACCTGTTTCACATCATTTATTAAATAATCAAAAACGTCTGGATTGATAACATATGGAGATTTAGCAGACTGTTTGGAATCATCTGTGTTGACTAATTTCAAAGAAATTAGCATCAACCTACTTGTTCCTGATAGATACGACATTAACTTAACTCTATTAAGTCAGATGTGAGATGCAAACGTTAAAAAATAGATGTTCCTGTGGTTGAATTCACTTCAAATAACTAGAAGATTCACAAAAATATAGCACCAAGACCATTCAACTATCAAATATAATCTTGTTACATATCTATTCTGTAAATGGGAAGAATCTATGCCAAGAATTTTTGCCCGGTAATAAACAATGTATAGTGCGAAAATGAACGGCACTTGCACGGAACGGCCAATTTACAAGGTTCATCCAGTTTTGTCTCTTGTTGATGAATGTCTAGTGGCTTACATCAGACTTTTCTATTTTCTTTATCATTATTCACCTGACATTTATGATGTATATTATAAGCGGTTCACACGTAAGAACATTTTTGAGAAAAATTTCCACCAACACTCGCCTAGTTGAGCCTTCATCTTCGTCAAAAAACTACCCGTGTTTTATTTGAAAATCTGCATGCTGTATGCGATGCTATGGTGGTATTGCCTGGGCTAGTAGGAAATGGCTGGAAAAATTTAGATGATGAAAATTTTGTGCAAAAGTTTAATTGAATCTGTGCCAGGCGACATTGTTGAACTTGAAAGTTGGAAATTTAAGAAAATATGCAAAAATATTACTTGTTGCTGGCCTAAGCTGAACTATTCTGGAACAACGCATGGATTTGTAATGAATCTGAAGAATGTGAGAAGTTACAAAACATCGAAACCATTAATAGTAGTAGCAATGAAGAAGAAATAAAACTTGGCTGGATTGATGAGAAAAAACAGAACTTAAAAAAAAAGTGCACCAATTTAGTGATTACCCGCTAAGAAACTCGCAAGGGGTTGCCAGATTATTACACGCAGGCCCATCTGGAAATATTTGCTCGGTAATTTGTTGGTTGCTCACGTTAAACATAACAGCTATCACAAAAATCCCAAAAAAAAAAATGAAAATCCCTAAAATAATAAAAAATGCAAACAAACCAAAAAAAGTACGCGGGAGGTAAGGTGTGGCAAGAATTTTATCTCCCTCACAAGTAGTCAACATAAACCTTTTCGTGGTAACTCCTGGTAGCAGTTATAACTGGCTAATAGGCAAAGGCATAATTTCTTCTAAAATTAAAATGTTAGAAAAAAAGAAATTTTAAACATTTTTCTCCAAAATACCCTGTGGAGGAATGAAAAACAGATTTTTTGTTTATTATGGGATAATGATATCCCACCGTTTGTAACCATAGTGTGTTGGAACACATATCACTTGTCACGTTTTATACGCAGCAGTGTTACTTTTTCATTTTTCCTTAAAGTCGCACTTGAATCGCTCTTACGGAAAACTGACCAAGATTTTCCAACTAAGACTGTTGTTTTCAAATAAAAGCATATTGTGGGTTTCCAAAATCTTAAAGTTTGAAGTTTGTCAATTGGTTTTTTATGTTAAGTAAAGGTGTCTGTTTAGCTAGATATGGGATTTAGCTCCGTGACTGGAATATAAAGTCTCCCATTATCAAAAAAACTTGTTAAATGGTTGTGAGTAATTGTAATTTCAGTTAAGAAATTCGGTGTTGATGATGGAAGATTTTTTATGAGAGAATCGAAAAAAATTTGCTATTTTTACCATAGAGAAATATAAAGGAATTTTTAGTTCTTTAAATGATTGTAAGTTATCAAATCTAAACAGTTGAATGTTTATAATGCGAATAGATATTCGTTGAACTGAAATTAATTTATTGACATGATAATTTCATGCTGGCCACCAGATTTGACAGTAGTAATTCAAGTGAAAATACAAAATAGAGAAGTAGATATTTTTAAGAGTAAGTTTATCAGCATTTTAACCAATTTTACATAGCATACTGATAGATCTATATAACTTCTTTTGAAGTTCGTCTATGTGATATCGCCATGAAAGACTAGAATCTAATAAACACCAAGGTACTTAACAAATTTAGAATTATACAGCTTTTTGCCTTTGATTTTTATATTGATTTTTAAATTTACTGGATTTCAAAGTACTGTAGAAATATTGAAATCTGTTTTTTCTTCATTTAGCGATATTAGATTTGCATTAAGCCATTGGACTTTGTTTATAAAATTAATGTTTTTAAAAGTTGATTATAATTATTTAACTTTATAAGTAATTATGTCAGCAGCAAGATTATGAACGGAAAAGTACTTGACAAAGTTATGAATTTCTTTAGTTTAAATCAAGAACAACAGGGGGCCTCTTAACCAGATCCTTGAAGAACACCACATAAATTGGATTTAGAGAAGTTCTATACTCATTAATAGAAACAAACTGTCTGCAATTATATAGATAAGATTGAAAAAAATGATTTGATGTGCCATGAATACCATAATGATATAATATAGAGATTAGAATACCATGATCCACAACAGTATCAAACTTTTTGAAGATCAATGAAAATTTCACAAGAAAAATAGACAAAACTCTCTGTAAATATGTCAGTTATACTTATGAGAGCATGAGAGGTTGAATGTTTAGATCGAAACCCAAATTGAAGTTCTGTCTAGCTGTTAAAATTGTTGATGAAAGAGTAAAATCTGGAATAGATCAAGAACTTTGCAAATGGCAGATAAAAATGAGATTGGTTTATAGCTTTTGCATAAAAATTTAGAAAATTTTTTATATAAGGGCAGAACAGAAGTGATTTTGAAAATGTCATGTAAGGTACCATTTTTGAAGGAGATGTTTAAAATTTAATAAGAAAATTCATTTTTGATATCTTTAAGCGGACATAATGCTAGAATATTAAGTCCAGATGTTCTTCGAGATTTCAATATTTATATAAATGAGGAAACTTAAATTGATCAGTTTAGAGATGAATTTGGAGACGATCTTGTGTGATTTTTAACATTTAACATTTGAGAGAAAAAAACAAAGAAAAGGTTTTTTTCTACGAAACTAAGTCAAAGTAATTAAAAAATACTTGCAACTGTGAATTACTTAAAAACGTATGTAGCTCTACTTTCAACAATTTTGCTCTTGACAGATGATCATCTATGTTATGTATGTATGTTTGACAGATGATCATGTATGTATGTTTGATATGTGTGTATTAACAGGTTATCATGTTTCAACTGTGAACCCGTACTTCGAGAAAGCAGTGGAGTAGGGGGCAAGCTGCCCAGGCTGCGACACTCGGCTTATTATTGAGTAGGGCTTTAGTCTCCACCATGGATCAGTCGCACGTCGACGACCAACGTCCTTTATGTCTTCTTCGATGGAAGCAACGTAAACCATCGCGCTGTTAGTAAACAGCATCTCACATCAGGGAGTATTCTAGGTTATCAACGGGACCTTGGTATTTTCGATATTTACTGACGGAGAGAGACCAGTCTTTTGCGTTGATTTATTGTTCATATCCTCCAATAAAGTGGGTAGAAGTGCTACCAACTCACGGTTTTTACCGTCACTGTCTAGTTCTTGTTGTACCTGCGCCCTGAAAGTTCGCTCAGCCAGCCGATGATTAAAGGACTCGATGAAAGATGGTTGTACTCAACCAACTCAACTCCCCTGCTTAGACATTACCTTAGTTACTACTCTCCAGAATTCATGCCCATCTTCGACATGATGGCAGCAAATATTTGTGACAGAACAGGCTGGTGTTTATGCATAGGTAACGGGAATTGACAAATATGAGTGACGCTCATCAAAACTCGTATAAATTGCGGTTCCTCCCACATAGCTTGCAAGGTTGATAAAATTTCTGTCGGTTTCCCAGGACTTATCAGTGACTTCGAGTGTGGAAGGAACCTCTTGTGCAACCGAGGAGCCCTTTACGTTTGTTCCGTTAAAGGCATGCTCGTTGGCGACCTTAGACACCTCTTTCGAGAGAGCAATCAGCTTTAGCTGAGTTAAAGCCATTGTTTGCAAAATTTTAAGGGTTCTGTGTTACGTCCCTTAGAACGGCGATAAATGCATAATAGCTTCAACTACATGGTTAGGCAGAAGCCCATTTTATATATCATGCAGTTTATTGAGTCTTGCCCCTCTCTTCTTGTTAGTAGAAGTGGGTCCTTTCCATAGGTACAGAGTTTTCTCTATCGCCTTATGCTCTATGGTAAAATTTATGGCAACGGATGTCAGTTCTACTCGCTTGATAAGCCAACGGGCACATATGATTCTAAAAGCCACTCCAATCACGGCTTTGGTGAAAATCAAGATAAATTCTGGCTTCGCTCGTGTTAATGATAGCTGATGGGCCATATCTTCCAGTAGCAACATTTTTTGTGGTATCGTAACAAGGAGGAGGCGGAACATCACAGTTGCTGTTGGTGCAGCACTAAAAGCCACTTCTGCTGTCACGAGAGCCCTGTAGAAAAATAAAACCCATGTTGGCTTCACATTTAGTCTCGAAATGTGCCAAGGTGTCCGATGCCATCTTTCGAGATAATCAATACCACTGTCCCCTCAGTTCTGTTTTCTATAATAAGATGTGTAGCATCGCTTGGTAAGGCTATTGCTGCTTGTCAAATTTGGATATGGCTCGACCAGATTTTTCGGTTAGAATAACTTTCCTAAATTCACTGTGAGCAAACAAATTGATCAATTTTAATTTATCATCAGCTTTAATGTTGATTGCCGCGCACACGACCTGAAAAATTTATCTCATAGCTATCGGAGATATCAATGAATCCACACTCGGTGCCCGTTTCAAAACGAAACTTGCTTGCGTGATTTAGGTCACCTGTGGTATCTACGAGCTTGTGGTAAGTTCCAATTAGGTCATTCTGTATTGGGCGCACCAGCTGCGAGGACGGGGAGATGTGTGTTAACATTTTTTCATGAACATCTTCCATTTTAGTATTATACGTCACGTAAAAAAAAAACGCATGTTTAATAGGTGCCTTTGCTGACTCACATAACCGGACGCACAACGTTAAGTCCTGCTAGCCTAAGATTCATGCGGTTTTCTTTGCTGGTGGCTGTTTGAGCCGCAGCCTTCAACCCTTTTAGCGAATTTTTCATGGTAAGTGTAACAGAGATGGTTTGTTGAGCCATTGACAGAACAACCTTTTCAACACTCATTACACTGATATACGCTTGATTCTACCACAATGGTTTCCAAAGAAGACTGTGCCTACTGGTGCGTAATGAAGCCATGCTACTCCTGCTTAGTAATAGAGGTTATAGAGGTGATGAAAATGGGGGTTTTAGTAGTCAGGTCTACTAGCACTCCAATTTATTATGTCACCAGTGCTAGCATCGCCCAGTGAAAAGATTTGCAGTTGCCATATTTGGAAACTGACTGTATTGGTATATATTCATAATGGCAATGTGGACGAGAAGGTTTTTCACTCCTCCAGTGATGTCCATAAGGCCTAATATGGGTTCCAGCCTCAATTATTTTCCCTGCGTTAAAACACAGAAGTTCAAGCAAAGTCCCTGAAAGAGCATTATTCTTTGTCATTGCGATAGATGATTTCATCGCAGCTGTATTGATTGTTTTCGATTTTAAACATTCTAATTGGGTAGAAAATATGAATGGTCTTATCATCGAATCGGGTAGTGGCTCAATCTAAAGCTCTCATTTGAGCTACGGCAACAATCGATAATGAAATTTGTTTGTTTTCACTCTCGAGGAGATATGAAACCAATACATTTTCCATTAAAATGCAATATTATTAGAAAATGTGAGTCTCAGAAAGCTTAACTGAGTAATATCCTGTGCCGTGTGTCCAGATAAAACGAAATGATCTTTATAAGGTAGAGTAATGAAAGTCAGGATCATTTTTACGTATTCTAGAAAGGTCTATTCTCAAATAAAGTTGATATAGTTCTCCGCTTTTTTCAACATCTTGTGTGGGTCTCTAAGTTGCTTTGCTTGGCTTGAAAGTCGTGACCCCTTTGCCCAGCGTCAGACTTCATGAGTGGTTTAAAAGTAACTCTATGGCAACAAACCTTGCAAAGTTCCAAATAATGTCCTTGGAAATGAAAACCCCACCAGTCTCTTTTAATATTGGTAGAATAGATGTGTTTAAAAAATGAAGTGAAACTGTTAGAAATTAATATTGATTCGAAGTTCTCGAAACATATATGAAAATTATGTACTATAGCAAATATCAAACTTTCTTGCTTGCTTAGATTTACAAAAGAGAACCCTAGTCAATAATTATGTTTTATGTAGTTTTTTATATTGCCCTCTAATATGGATGTTTTGTAAAAAACTCATTGTAACTATCTACCATGTTTAAAAGCGAGCCTTTCGGTTAATCCGCAATAACTTTGAACATGATTTTAAAGAATTGCCTCTCTTGGAAAATACAAAGAGCGTTCATGAAAAAAATTTACAGAGTTTAATGACAAAAGCATATATATCAGTCAACAAACTAAATCTTGAACTAATATCGAATAGTTTCTCGTTAAAAGATGAACCATACATTCCCAGGATTTTTTTTTTTTTTTTTAATCTCCCAACTGCAAGAACATGTAATTATGGCACAAGCTCACTCACTTTTAAAGCGTGCTTTCTTTGGAAAAGTCTCCCCCTTCACTACAAAAGCTGCAAATCTTTGCCTTAATTTAAACCAGCTATGAATTCAATGATCTGCAAATCATGTACATTTTCAGTATGACGTTAATCAGTCCTTTGTGTGTTTTTGTTTTATATGTAATTATTTTATAATTTGCACATTAAAAAATTTAAAAACTTTTTTGGTCTATACTAATGTTTATATTCATATACAACTATGTAAACGCTATAAACTTTAAATAAATAAATGAATGAACGAATGAAATAGCGGAGAGCTGTCACGATATTGCTATCTTGAATTGGGTAACCAACAATTTCAATCTCATTCCACTCGTTAGACTCTCTGATTCTTAATTACTTTTTTCACCCGTTCTCGTTACATTTGGACAAACTTATTGCAAATTAAGAATCACTTGCAGTATAAAATAATTTTTTGAGCTTAAAGTTCAGTTTGAAGTAGAAGTGCTCTATCCGTAAAACAAGATTGTTTGTTTAAACTTTGGTTGGTTTATATAAATGAGGAGACATCCAAAGCCAGCAAAAGTGTAAGCATATTTAAAAAACTTTTTGTAACTTATCTTGGAAAACTCTACTCTACGGGTATCATTTATTTTCGCGTCCCCATTTGCATAATGTTGAATTAACTTCTTGCCCTATGACGGAAATGCTAACTATTCCTAAGCTTGTTATCTTTCACAAAGAATATTATTTTAACAATATGCTTAATCAGATTACTATCGTAGCAATTATTACAAAACATCTTTCAATGTAGATGCTTGGAATGAACTTTATCCAGTTTAGTGTATTTTATAAAACAAATTCTCTTAAATTTTAATTCGGCCTAAGCTAATGACAGCTTATACTTTATTTCACACACTTGATTTAAAACTTACAGCTCATTTACTTACTTACTTACTTACTTACCCACTTAATTACTAAATTAATTATTTACCTACTTATTACCTTACTCACAAACATATACACTTACTTACTTACTTACGAACTTACTTATTTATGTACTTAATTACTCACTTATTACCCTACTCACTAACTTACAAACTTACTTATTTACTTACATAAACAATTAGTTACTTGTTTATTTACCTACATACTTAGTTACCTACTTAGTTCCTGACTTAATTACATATTTACTTACTTACATACCTACCTACTCACTTATTTACTTACTTACACACTTATTTAATTCTTATTTAATTACTTGTTACCTTACTCACTAGCTTAAATACTTACTTATTTACTTACTTACTTACTCAATTAGTTACTTATTTATTTACCTACTTACCTACATATTTACTGACTTACCGACTTACTTACTTAATTACTTACTCTACTTTCATACCTACACACTTACTAAACTCATTAATTATATAAATACATTACCTATTTAATTACCTACTTCTTTGTAAACTTAAATTGCTTAGTTACTTACTTACTCAATTAGTTAATTATTTATTTACATACTTTCTTATTTACTTACTTACTTATTTACTTGCTAAATTATTTATTTACTTACTTACTAACTTACTTATTACTTAATTACTTACTTTCTTACCTAATTACTTGCTTAGTTACTTATTAATTTACTTAATTACTTACTTTTTTACTTAATTCCTTACCTAATTACTTACTAACCTAATCAATTACATACTTACTTACATACTTATTTACTTAATTATTAAATTACTCACTAACATACATAAATACTTACTTGCTTACTAACTTATCAACATATTTGCTTATTTACTTATTTACGTACATACTTACTAATGACATACATATTTACAAACTCCACTTAGTTACTTAACTTCTTACTTACCTAAATGCATTACATACTTAATTACTCAACGATTTATAAAATGAATTAGTTACTTACTTACTAACTTATATTACTTACTTAGATATTTACTTCAATACTGCATACTTATATACTTACTTTCTTACTTATTATCCTACTCACCAAATTACATACTTACTTACTTACATACATACTAAATTAGTTACCGATTTATTAATCTACTTACTTAGTAACCAGCTTCCTTCTTTACTTACTTATTAATTTACTTACTTAATTATTTATTTACTTACTTACTTACTTACTTACTTACTTACTTACTTACTTACTTACTTACTTACTTACTTACTTACT
>JAUZNK010002700.1:0-11315 GCA_035046665.1 Euphysa ruthae | reverse complement strand
TCTAAAGCTAGATACACCCTTCAGAAAATCTACTATGGGAAAAAATTGTTTGTCATCAAAAGGTCCCATTATATGGAGCAGGCTTTCTAATGAAATAAAATCAATCACAGACTATAACGTATTTAAACATAAGATCAAGGAGATATTTCTTACCTCTTTGGATATAATTCGTAGACCTAATAAATATAGATAATTCAAAATAAAAATCTTTTAACTATGCTTTGGTTTAATCTGTTTTTGTGTGTGATGTATAACGGGACCACAATAGAAATATTGTGTGACAAACAATTTTTGTGCCTATCCTTGCTACAATTTGTTTTTAGGTTAGTGTTCTTTTGTTATTATTATTTATTTTTTTTTTTTCTGTTGTCTTGTAATTTTCATAGCTAATGTTTATTTGTTTGTCGCAGAATAAATACTTACTTAATTACTTATTTATATGTCATATGTCTATATTTATGCCAGCTCACTTAATTCAGTAGTTTGTATGCTCGTTGGAAAGATTAGACTTTCTAGTTTCAGGAAATAACCGAATATAGGCTATTTAGACTTCTATCTTTATGTAACGCGTCGCTAAGTGATATCATACACTAAAACGCGTATACGCATCCTGCAGAAATACCGTAAACGCGTATACCCGTCCTACGGAGTCTAAGGGTTAACATGTTTTATTATTATTATTTCAGAATCAGGCCGAAAACAGTTAAATGGAGTGGCGGTGAAAACTAGAATTTTCAAAAATAACCGTGTTCAGTTGTTCCAGGAAGCATCCTTATACCAACTTGATGAAGTTTATACTCGTATGTGTGATTTGAAAAGTGTTTCTAGTGTATCTGGAGAGGACCTATACTATCTTCTTCCATGTTTTTCTGCATGTATACAGAAATACAGGTTTGCAACTGAACAAAATATTAATGGAAACACTAAAAAGACATCAAAACGTGATATATCTGATAAGCATATTAACTTCATTAAAGATATTATTGATCAAGGCAGTGACATCTCCCTGTCTGATATCCATGACATGGTAAATGATAAAGACAACATAAATATCATTAATTCTGTGGTAAAAGTTTTCTAATCGGTTCCATGGGAAGTAGTATTCATTTTAGTCCTTTAATGCGTTCAAATGAATATATGTTTGTTTTTTAATCTGAAATTATCATCCAAGATGTTGTTAAAAACATTTCGCTTGCTCGATACAACGAAATTAGCCGCTGAAAAGATCTGAAAAAGCTTGCTTGATGTAGAATTTGGACTCGATGATAAACAACGATGGCAGGTTAACTTATTAAATTTTTGACGACTTTATTCAATTTTAATCAAACCACGTTACCACGTTACGACTTTACCACGTTACGGCAAAACTATAATGAAGATTATGTTTCAGCAGATGATGACTTTGAATATAACATTGATAAAAACCAACATGATGACAATGAAAAGAAACAAACACAAGTGCTGCTAAGGGCTAAGATAAAGTCATTATTTCAGATTATTTGTTATAATTTGCATCATGGTAGACTCAAAACGCAACTGCACGTAATGAATGCTCATGCGACTTATGAGAAGTTTAAAAATCAAGAATTGATAACTTTGTTTAATAGAAATGACATATGCATTAGTTACAAACAGTTAAAAACCCATCGAACACTTCTTGTAAAATGTGCTATTATTGCTAGTGGGAATAAAGGTGCACCTATTCCAAGCCACTTTTCAACTAAAGAATTTACCTTGGCTGCAATGGATAACTTCGACCACCCTGATAATACAAGTATGGCTGGATTATCTGTAGCGTATGCACTGACCTTGTTTCAGGTATAATTCTTTTTCCTCAAAATATTGTTAAAATTCCTCAAATTCAATGCCAAGAGAGCTAATTTCTAAAAGTATTAATTTCTGCGAGTTGGAAAAAAATAGATTTTGTGGATTTTGGCGAATGAGCAGTAGTTGATGTTTTTTATATGCTTTTACACGGTAGTGTGCAAAGGTGAAAACTACGAAATTTCGGGAACATTTTCTTCCTATATTTTTATTATTTATAATATCATTATAATATTAATTTATAATATTATGTTATTATATTATATTTCCTATTATAATTTATTTGTTTTTATTTATTCTTTTACTTATTAAAGGAAAGTGACTTAAATCAATTGAACAATCGAAAAGTAAAATTAAATGCGTCTTTTAGATCAAACCTTCAGATCATAGGAGAAAGCTAAATAAAGGTAACGTTAACCTTAAAGTGCTAAAAACACTAGACAAATTCCCATGTCAGAAAATTACACCATTCTGCTTTTCGAAAACTTTAATCATTCCTGAGATATTTCAAGTTGATAAAAATTTTTTGTATCTAAATCAAATTTTGAACGACACAGAAATGTCGATTTCATTATCAGCTGTTCAAAAATGTTTTCTAACGAATCTAACGCAAATTTGCTAACATGGGCTGGTATTTCTTTCAAGTGCAGAGGTTACACTATTGAATGTAGGTTTCCTACCTTTTGTTCCAAGACCAGTGACCAAACCCTCCACAGTCTATGAAAAGCATAGTAAAGGTTACTAAATAACTTGAACAAAAATCTCTTCCGGTATTTTGCGATGAAGGTCTACTTCGAATAGCTGTTGAATTTTTGTACACCACTCAAAACAGTTTAAGTCATTGGTTCCAATTCTGGTTCGAACCACGTGAAAGTCATTACTTCAGCAACATCAAAGTTACATCATTTTACAAATGGTCAGGTGGCAATGGACGATGCAACTAAAATAGTTCTGGGATTGTTTGAAAAGAAGAAAAAAGGTATGATATTTTCCAAAAAGAAAATTTTGAGGATAAAACAAAAAATCTGTCAGATACTATTAAAAAAGTTAGTTTGCCAACGTTTTCACCTAAAACTATATCGTCTACTCCGACATAGGCTGAATCTTAGAAAATCGTTCTAAAATAATTGAATAAAGTCAATGATTAGTTTACATTGCAAGGTCACGGATAATCCCTATGAATGAACTCCTTCAGAACGCATTGTTTCATGGTTGCTTTACTGTAAAACCTGTTAATCACCTTCTTGTATCTGAGATTGAGAAAAATTTCTCTGGGGAAATTCTTTAAAAAAGATGGCAAAAACAATAAAATGTTTATAGTGGATTTATGTCAATAATCCGTATAATAAATTTGTCAAAAATGAGCGTATTTAATGAATGGAGGATTTGTAGCATTATGGAAATCTATTACAAATGTATGCCTGTTTACACAACTCGATGATAGTTGTATAGAAGAATATGTAAAGTACTGTCAGAGAAAACAGCGATCGCCTTGTCATCCTATTGATTTCGTTAATCTAAGTCTTGTTCATTTATCCCTGTTCAGACTGATAGATTTTGGTTAGCTCTATAAAATAGAGCTCACAGCTTCTTTCGCGTGATTTCTTCGCATAAAAATCGGAGCACAAAAATCTAAACGTCTTACAGAAGATAGTGGAACGGAAAAGTGTATTTAGTTTATGGACGGTATTCCCATTGAACGCTCTGGTTTACATTCTGATTTGGAAGAAGTTTATCTCAGGATTGATCCTCATACTGCAAAAGCTATTGAAAATGGTAGTTGTGTTATCCAATGATACAAATGTTGTAATTCTGCTTTTTTACTACATACATCTCTTTGTTTCGATTGGATTATCAGAGTTGTGATTCGGTATGGAATGAGTGACAAGACTCGACACATACCCATATATAAACTGGGTGGAGTCCTAGGTCTAAATAAATGTTCCATTATCTTAAAATTACATATTTTATCTGGATATGATGTAACTAAAAAAATTGGAACAAAACCCGCAGCTTTGAAAAATCAACCAGATAATTATCTGAAGCTTTTGGAAACAACGAAAATTTATATTCTTTATTTTAAGATACTGAAAATTATTTGTTAAAAGCTCTGTAGCCAAATTTGAAATGCAAAACATTTGAGGAGTTACGCTATTCGGCATACATCGAAAAGAACAAGCCATTAAATGAATTGCCCCCGACATCACGTTCAATTACAGGTAATTTAGAACGGTACTATTTTGTTATAAATCAGCAAATTAAGATATTAAACCCAATAAACCAGAAGATTAATTAAAGCAAACCACTTTGGTTGGGACGTAATTAAATTAGCAATGTTGCCGGAAACACGCGAATTACAGATGCCTAAAGAATACACAATAACCTGTGGGCGCTTGAAAGGTTGTAAGAAGAGATGCGTTTGTTTTAAAAATGATGTTTTGTGTACCGTATTTTGTTGCAACAGTAATTGTGAAACTTTAAAACAATTGATGATGGGCGCATAGTTCTTACACAAAAGTTAATCAGCTTTAAAATATCTTTCTAATGGTATATAAAACACTACGTTTTGAAGAAAAAATATTTCGGCCTGCCACAGATTTCTGCCATATGGATTTGTGCCCTACGAGGAATTTCTACTGTTTGCTAAAGTCTACCAAAGTTTTTTTTAAACCTACTAGTGCCTATCTTACTGAAAAAATTTCTAAAATTTCTATGGGTCGTTAGGCCAGAGCCAGGACTATAGCAAAAGATCCAACAGCAGATAATATTCCAACAATCGAGAAAGATTTTAAAGTTTCAACACTAAACAATTTAAAAGGCGGTTTAACTTCAAGCACCTAATAATCGCACATTTTTAAACATTTTTGATGCTTGTAAAAAAATATGTTTGTTTACTCCAAATTTTTTTCTTTAAATTTTCCACTTTGGGAGAGGTGCTTGGATTGTGCCAAAAAGAATGTGTCTTCCAGAAAGGGTATTGTACATTGTAAATGAAAATAAAAGGAAAATTGCCTGGTGGACTGAAATTTATGAGTTACTATTTTAATTTAGAATTATTTACAAGTATAGACAAAATTCATCGTGAACCAACCGAAGGAAAATCAAAATAAGTTTCGTTCAAAACTGATTATAGGTTTTCATATGAATTAAAATTAATCATCCGTTTGAATTCATCCAAAACGAGTTTTTTGGTAAGCGCATCCATATTTTTATTTTAGTAAGTGTATCCATTCTTTTTTTTATTCAAATTTGTTTATTTTTAAATCAATCAATAAATTTGTAACTTAAAATTATTTAAAAAATGAATAAAAATGCTTAGCGGATCGGAATTTCTCGTGTGAACAATTCAAATCACTTTCATGGTTTGCGAAAATTAATTTTCTAATAACAGAATCGCTTCAGCAAAATTTATTACATCTTTCTACGGAGTATCAGTTTTCCATTATATAATGCCATGTCAATTTGATTGTTATAACGAGTGAAAAACTTTTTATCATTAAATTATAAAATCGTTTCTTTTTAAAAGCTTTATGTAGCAAATTTGATGAGTTGATTTTTCTTTGTTATACCTCTTATTTTACCAAAATATTAGAAAATTTTTTTTTCAAAACATAAATCTTCAGGTTATTTTATTAACAATGATGTTTTTATGTAACGCAATAAATGAGCTAATGAAACATGTAGTTAAATGAGATTAACCGTACATTATTTGTGGGAGGGGTGGATGCTACCCACCTCCCTTACACTTTTTGCGCGTAAATTTTTTGATTCTGGCCTAAGCAACCACAATTTTGTTGAGAATTCCTAAAATTAATTGAGGAAATTGAATAAAACCCCATATATCACGTAGCCCCCACTCCTGTCCTTTGATCGTCTCACAGGTCTTGACATACTGATGATGACCTCTCTTTTATATCTCTTTTTTGGGATGTTTACAGCTGATTTCATTTGTGATATGACCTGTGCAATGTATGGCGCAGTTATCAAGATTTCGTGCATTAATGTTTTTGCGAATGCCAACTAGGCCACCATTGATTTTCAAGATTTTATTTACTTGCTTCCCAGCAACAAGAGACTTTTTCACAAAAAACGCACCTTTGATAACTCTTCTCAAATGAGTGGATCTGGCGATTTCATTTTTATATATACGAAACTAAATGTCTGTGTACGTATGTTCCACTACTTCTCTTTACTGGGAGGGTTACGAGTCTGAAACTTTCTGGTGAGGATCGGAACTTTTTTTTTTTTAGATTTTTCGATTGACTTTGTGTTGGATTTTTTGATTGATTTTTCGATTGATTGATTTTTCGATTGATTTTTTTCAAAAATTCGAAAATCCAAAAAACGTTTTCCTAATCATGACAATAAGGGCCGAAAGCAAACCTTGCATAATATATTATCAAATAGCGGTTTTTCAGAAATAAATTGATGAGCTTTAAAAAAAAGGAATGATTTTGATTAGTATATCCAATCATATCTAGCCAATGAGAGGCTGCGTGGTTGAGGCAACAATATATGAAATCAGGGTCGAACGGTATTATTTTTTTTTTTACATTTTCGTGACTTAAATTTTTGCTTTTTAGCTTTGACGTCACTTGTCACGTCACTTCTGGGAAAATTCAGAAAAGTTCCCAACATAAAAATGAAATGTTCTGAGGAGGTATAGACACCATTTAAAAAAAAAAATTTCCGGTTACCCTCCGTACATATTAGTTCTAAAAATATCCCTATCTAATGAGATTGTATATTTGTTTCAAAGATTTTGTTTATATAACACTTAAAGCTTTAAGACAAATAAACTGTGTATTATCAATGTCGTTGTTTTAATTTTAAGTTGCCATTTTAATTTTTTTCCCCATATGGCGAAAAAATTATTTAAACCACGTCAAACGAGTTTGGCTAATAAACTTCATATTCAGACGTTTAAATCAGTATATTAAAGTTGTTTTGTTGTTTAAATCTTTAGACCATGTATCAATCTTTTGAAACAGAAATTGAAAGTGTGTTGAAAGTTTATTCAAAAGCTCGTGATTTGAAAAGTATTGTGGTAGAAACCCGTATCTAATGTAATATTTTATGGATTTAATGGATCAGTTGCATCGGATAGCTCAGTTGTACCCAAGATAGCTCAGTTGGTAAGACATCTGAATCCCAACCGTAAGATCCCTGGTTCAAATTCGGGTATCGTCCACTCAACGTTGAGTAGCATTCGATTCGATTCGGCGCGAAAATTTTATGATTGTCTGCCTGAGCGGTGTTTATTAAACGTAAGCTCGATTGGGAGCTCTAAGTACGCCAGAACCGTGAGTGATATCATAAGCTTAAATTTCAATGATCTTCCCCTGTTATGGGTAATAACTAAATAAATAAACAAATAAATTTAAAAAAATGAAAGAAAGGAAATTTTAGTTGCCTGAGTGTTTTCAGCAATAGAGTGCAATAATGTTCAACCAGTTAAAACAGCCGCTGAAGTAGAAGAACGTTTAACCATTCAGTACACTGATAAACTTTTCGTTGTTATGGTTATGCTTACTCATCCACACATGTTGACATGTGGTTGGATTACAGAGGAGGATGGTGGTATTAAATTTTGACGCATTACGAAGTCTAAAACGGAAGCCCTGTGATTTTTATTACCACAAGCACAGAAATCTAATTGGCTTAAGTGGATGTAACAAACATCAGAAGAAAGTAACATCCAAACAAGCAGAGCTGTTCAAGAATACGCAAAACGGTGACAGAAAAATTGCCCCCTGGTAAATTGCCCCCATCAAATTTCTCGCCGGAAAGTTGCCCTCGTGATAATTGTCACTGAAATATTTGCACTTCTTTTGAACAAGACGGAAGCCACACACACAAGGTTTTTTTCGAGAAATTTTCAATGCCATGAAAGGAACTATTCTAACTATTCATTAGTCGATTTTGCAAAATCGGCAATTAACGGTAATTTGAACGCCCAATCTCAAATTGAAATAAAGAGTTGTTTTTACCACGCTCGAACGTTTGGAAACACATCCAGAGATTAGGGTAACAGCAATTACCAAGAACCAACAAAGCTTTCAGGGGCATCTTTCAGTCTGACGTCCAAAATTCTGGAAATTCATAGATACATTGAAGAAAGAAGAAGTCTATGTACGAGTATTTATTTATTCCTCAAAGGAGGCGGGTGATACGCTGCTGATTGCAATGCAAGGGTTTTGAGAATCGTCGATGATTATCCCAACCAGCTGATTATGGACTACCTTCGAAGTATTGCATACAATCTGGCATTCTGAGACTTTTTATGAATTTGAAATTGAATGAGTGAAGTTTCATTCTGTTTAGTGACTTTTTAGTGATTTAAGTAGTGTTAAGGTTTTTGATGAAATAAAAAAAAAAGTTAGTAAATAAGTGAAAAAATTAATATTTCAAAATTAAAAAAGATGTGTCACTCTAAATACAAGAATAGGAAAATGTTTCGTACTAAATTCCGCCATTTAGTATTTAAATTCAACCCTCTGACGTTAATATATTGTCAAGATGTTAAAGGGGCGTTAGATTGGCCTTAGTTAGAGACTTAGCATTTAATAAAATTTTGAGGGTGCAGAGTGGGCTTTATTTATAAAAGAGTGACATTAAAACGAGAACAGTCGTTAAAAAAGTTTACTTGTATTAGATCATAATAACGAAAACATCTACAGGTTTTACTTATTCTATTTTCAAATGTGTCAAGTGTGAGCCTATGTGTAATTAATGTGTAAATATGTAATTAATAGGGGTAATTTTCTGGGAGGAAATGTGATGGGGGGCAAAATTCTTGATGGCAATATTCATTGGTGAGCCAATATTCCGGGGAGGAATATTCCACTGGGCAATTTGACGGTGGCAATTCACAGAAGAGCACTTTTCCTGTGGGCAAATTTCCTAGTACCCGCAAAACATAACCAATGCGGTGCTCGAAACCCAGCTACGACCCTGAGATAAGAAGTATCATGCTATGCTTAATGAAATAATGTAAAATAATTTAATAGTAAGTGGGTGTTATTCCAAAGTAGTAAGTGGGAGTCATTCCAAAGTAGTAAGTGAGTGTCATTCCAAAGTAGTAAGTAGTAAGCAACCCTTATAAGAAATTCAAGAATATTTTAGGTGCAAAAAGCGCCCAACGTGGGGCTCGAACCCACGACCCTGAGATTAAGAGTCTCATGCTCTACCGACTGAGCTAGCCGGGCTGGCAAGAATTAGATGATATTTTATATTTATATATTCAAAAATGTTAATGAAAAACTGAGGTTTCACGGCAAATGCCCCTAAATACCCACTGTTGGCGTAACACACGTCCTTGGTTGTTTTTTCGTCGCGTAAAACGGCTTTTGTCAATTTCGACTGTGTTGTTTGGCCTTCAATAACTAGCGGATTCATAAGCAAATTTGCAGCACAAACTTCACGTATGTTGTTGTTAAAGTAGTCTACCGTAGTTCCGTGAGAGATCCCCAGTTTGTGAAAACTAAAAGAAGCGCCGCGTTTTTGCAACCTCAGTTAAAAATAACACGGGAAATATTATATACTTTTTAACCGTTTGATAGTCTTATTCAAGCTGTAGTACTCGATGCATTAAAATCTGCCCTAATATTCACAAATGCATGGTATGCAATCGAGGATATGAGCCAAAATATGCTGATTAGTTACAGTTTATATAAACTTTAGGGATGTCAATTATATATTATATTTTGGGACTTTATTTTTCCCGGGTTTTTTTTTTTCGGATTTCCGGTTTTTAACCAATATCTTAAAGTTCATTTCTTAGAATCGCATAAAAACGTTATAAAAATGAGATGGGGGTTGAGGCAAGATATTTTCAATTAATTTTGTTACAAACTGTTGTTTTTTAGCTTAATATCGATCTTGAATATACATTTTCTTGACATTTGAAACGTCTTCAGTCACATGCCTGATTTAAAGTAATGAATTTCTAGAATCACAAGGTAGTCGAGAAGAATAAGGTTCCGAAACACCTGTTATACTGCTTAATTATAATTTAGTACCCTAATTATGTCTTGATATGGTAAAAAATTTAAATTTAGTCTTTTTCTATAAAACTGTGTCGTTTAGAAAGAAAGAGGAAGCGAGAGGCTTCACCTTCCAAAAGTTTAAGGATTTTAAGAAGAAGTCTCTTCAGAGGGGAAGAAAGAGGTGGTATACGCGAGAAGAATATGAAGAAATGAAGGCAGAGGTAAGAAGAAGAGAAAGAAAAAGATGTATAACAATGGTGGTCGTTAGCAGCACAGGGCGTGGAAACTGTACATCCACAAAAAACGATATTATCGATAATTTATTAGTACAGTTTACATTAAAGCTTACAATTTCAACTTTAAAGTTTCTCATGTTTCTGGCTTCTTATTTTGTATATTTCTTTTTTTTTATTTTATTTTCTGCCTCTTCACCTTATGTTTTTTGTGCCACTTCACTTCCCCCTGATTTACCCACAATTCGTATGTTTTCTTTGAACAAAACGCATCGTGTCTTTCTTTCAGGTAGCAATAATCCTCTGACAACCGACAATCAACCCAATTTTAAATAGTTATTTTAAATAATTTTTCGAAAAATATTTTTACATTATGACAAATAGCATTCCAGGGCCGAAAAAAATATTATCGTATTTTCAAACCTACAACTTAAAGTGTATTATTTTGATAATAAAATCAATTGAATTTATAATTTTCGTCCATAGTGATGGGCACTTATTTGAGGGCCTACACTTATGAAGGATAAAAACTATTTTGTTATATCCCTGCCATTTCTTTTAGTTTATGGTCTGAAATTTAATTTTTATATATTATGTTATGTATTTTAAACTTTTATCTAAATATTGATTTGAATAGTGACCTATAATAAGTTATTTCTGAAGACAATTAAGAGGTTAACCATTCGCAAATGTTTTAATATTTACTTTTTAATATTTTTATATTTTCTTTTTCAAATTAGATCAAATTAACGTCTTGAAATGTAGGTTAACTGTGTTCGAAATAATAGATCCGTAAATTTGAGTTTTAGAAAATGTGCTTTTCTTAATATTGACATATTGATGAATACTGACATGACTTGGCATGATACTTTGTTGCTATTGGTTACATAAATTTTTCAGTCCTTTACTTTTTTCATAATCTACGATTAATTCTACGATTAATAAGAATAAGGAATAAGGCAATTTAGAAATCGTATGTTTGTCTAACTTACTTTTTTATCTAATCAGCCTAAAAATTACATATATTGGAAGTATAATTAAACTTTATAACGAATATTTTTACAGAAATAAAAGCAAGCAAACTTTAGAGTTAGAGGAGCTTATTAAATAATTATCGTGGACTAAAAAGTATAATTACTCAGTAATTTTTTATATTTTAACAAGTTGTTTTGAGTACAATTTTTAACGTTTTTTTTTTTTTTTTTTTTTATATATATATATAGATACATATATTACGGATTTTAAAAACAGGACGAGAGCAGAAATAAAC
>JAUZNK010002699.1:0-27636 GCA_035046665.1 Euphysa ruthae | reverse complement strand
CTAGACGAAACCCATACTATGTCATAGTCTGTGACAGACCACCGATTGACACCCGTAGCCAAATTTAATGGACCAACTAATGGCCGAAATTGACTTCCGTGAAAATTTTGTGAACAAATATACTCTGGTCGTCAACGTTTTCGACGGTGTTGATGTCGGGGCTACTGTGATAGGTCTTGTTTTAGGTGGCGTTGGAACGGGACTCATTGCGACCGTTATCGCCGCACCAGTCGTTACAACCCTCAGGTGCGTTGCTACCGGTTACGGTGTGGTGACTGCTGGAAGAAAGGTTGCCTCAATCCGGCTCAAAGTAAAAGCTCAAAAAAATACCAGATCTGCATTGGGAGAGATGAAAATTACTTTAAAAAACTTTAAAAAAAATTCTTAAAGCGACAACAAACTTTAAATTTAAATTTAAAGAGAGAGTATAATAATATTTGATATTTGACGTCAGTCGAATTTATCGTGTTGAATTACATGCTAATCAAGCAAAACAACAACGCAATTTTATAAAATATTCAAACAAATTTATGAACTATATAAAAGGATGACAAGTTAAAATACTTTTTATCCTTTTATATATGTATGTTTTTTAAATGTGTGCAATTGTTGTCTTCAAAAAATAAATAAAGACTAAAAAAATAAATAAAGACTAAAAAAATCTTAGAGTAGTTGGAAAACATCATTACCTACGTAAAAAATAGTGTGTGGCTTGATTATATTATGTGCTTATTATTATTTTATAACTAAATAAAAAACTTTTGAGAGAGAACCTTCTTAGGATTGAAATTTATCTGACCCTAAGAGGGTTCTTGTTATTTTATTATTTTGGCACATTCCCATTGGCTGATCATTAGATGTTTAATAGGAACGTGATATTTTATTAGTATTGCACGTCTCAACTAGCTCCTCATAAACAGGTATTGCACCTGGTAATATGTTAGCATTGACCAAGTTGTTTGCGCATAGTCTGCATAGGAATATTATTCCCACCGATAGATCTGGTGGAGCCATGTCCAAGCTCCACAAGTAGCGATATCCCTAACATGCGATGCTACTCACGATGTTGTCGAAGAACAAAAACTGGGGCGAAAATTTTCAGCTCGCAGAATGGTATCAAGACACCCTAGCAAATTTCGAGACTAAAGGTGAAACCAAAATCAGATCTGCCCGCTGGTATGTCAAGCGAGGAGAACTTACACACTCTTTGAAAAATTTTACAATAGAGTATATGGCGAAAGGGAAAACTCTGTACACTATGCAAATGTAGCTATTGTGCGTCAATCGGTGGTTGAAGGGGACATAACACAGAACCCCTACAACTTCGCAAACTATATACTAACTCGGCTACATATGATAGCTGACTTGAGAGAGGTGCCTGAGATAGCCTACCAGCCAGTCTTTACTGGAAAAAACTTGAAGGGCTCCATTGTCGCCAGAGAGTATCTTTCCACACTGGATGTCGCCGGTAAAGCTTGGGCAACTGACGGAAATTTTTCCGACTTTCAAGCTATGTAAGATGCACCACATTTTACGCATTTGATTTGACGAACAATGAATCATGATGTGCACATTCGAGACTCGTTTGTAGAGGATCATTATCAACTTAACCAGCATGTTTGATCGTTCATTCTGCAGCCTCAGGAAGCCACTCTTATCCGGAGGCTTGTGCCGCCATTATCCATACGTAAGATAGTCCTCGACAGGTAGGTTTTTTACCTCGATGCTAAAGGACTTGGTGTAGAAGGCACCTATACCAACTCTTAGGAAGTCTTATCAGGGGAAACTGTTAGCATCTTTCCGAGCTCAATAGTGGTGTATGCGTGGATGAATGCCCGTATAAGTCCTTGTTTTGCCGTCCTTATACTTGATCAATTACATGTTTTCGGCTTTCTTGTAGTTCATTAGCCTATCTATGCCACTTAGAACATTGCAGAGGTAAGTAGCTTGATTACGGATAACATTGATAGAATCGTAGCCGTACCTACCGCATTTTCTAGCAAACTAGGCAGCAAAGTTTCTCTCTGCAAAATTTATCACTGGCTTGGGAAAATGCTGTAAACGATCTCGTGGGCAGTGAATTTTTTCAATCCCCAGTTTCAAGTATGTTTTCGTGCTCTGGAGTTGTCATACAGCCCTTGTTTGCTAGCGGAAGTTCTCAAAAGCGACCGACCGTATACATGTGGGTGTTTGGACCAAACAGCGAAGCAGACAACAGGGCTACACCAGTTAGGCTGAGGACGTGGCTAATGGTCTGCACCTTATACGTTCGATCAAACTATGATCCTCGTGGGGAAGACATACTCACGCACATGGCCAATGGTATCACCAGCCTCTTTCATGGAAAATTATTCGTAAGCTAGATAGGCTATTGGCATAACTAAATGGCGTCTTGGCTGCTCCATAGTTTATACTAACCTTAGCTGTCTTACAATCGCCTCTGTATTTCATAAGTGTCGACCTTATATCATCCTTTTCGAGCCATTTTCCGAAATAATAGGCTGTAGCACCATTTGTAGAGTGAGTGGTTCGTGGTATTCGATTATTAGACGACATTCTATCACTTTCAAATGGTCACATGTTGCTCCAGTTCCCTCTTTCAATACTTTGTCAATTGTCCTGATGAAGATAGTGATCTCCATAGCAAACCATCGCTGCACAAAAGAACCTGGCCACACAAACAGAGTCTTGTGTTCTACGGAATGGCCCTAACTGCGAATGTGATCATTATCACACTCGTTCTCTATTCAATGGCCTTTTGAGTTGTTTTAGTCTGAATTCATTCTTTGGCGCATGAGGAATAATATTTTTGCAAGGCCTGTTCAGCAATGTCGTCCAATAAGTGGACATGCTCGATTATTGGTGGGTGGTTGGAGATGTTTTTTCAGGCATGATTACTATGACAAAGCATAAAGACATTTGTGCTAGTCTTGTAATTTCCGCTATCCCACAGGGTGTAAACCAGAGCATTGACAGTGATCAACTTAACTTTGATGGAAGTGATAATGGCGAACATGTCCTCACGTGATCAGCCTGTATTTGCGAATTTCTTGTCGAAGTGTTCTAGTAGTATCCTCCGGCGCTTGGACTTCAATTCAGTACCTGCGTGGGTCATATTGTCCTAGAAGTTGCTGGCGATGTAGCAAAAGAAAAAATTTGTGAAGTATTGTCCTTTTGTGGTTCTAACATTGCCCTTGTTCGCCTCACTGCTGGGGAGGTGGCTGAAGCTCATAACGAACATATACCAGATATTCCCGAAACTTTCTCAAAATTTTCTGATCGATACCATGAAGAGCGCCGGCGCTGACTTGATTCCCGCAAAAAAGACCCTTCCAATTAGTGCAGTGGTCAGAGGTACTATCTTCTTCGGTCGTTTTAGCTAGATGTCCTTTTGTTGACTTACTTAAAGCTGTGAATAGCTTGTAGTGTTCCTAACTCTTCCGAGGCCATGTCTGTGGTTATCCCAAGTTCTCCCTTTTCAAATGAGACCCAATATACCTTGCCCTCGTTTGTGATATCTGGCCCTTTTGCTATCAGCCGCATCTATTCCCAGATGATGATTTTCCCTTTCTTGATGTAGCTCCCATCTAGGTAGATCACTGGGGGCATTTTCGGCAAATAGAGCGTAGTATATGTCAGGATCAGGTTGCAGGTGGGTTTTTTTTTCTTATATGCTTCTTAAACACTGAAGGTTCTACATGCACGCTTCTCTGTGTCTATCATTTTTTGAGCAATTCGTTTAGTACTGCACGAATCTAAAAAACAGAGCTGTGGATTTAATCCCTCCATCACATAGCCCACACGGAGCTGGTGGTGTTCTTCCAAGATCTAGCTGCTGGCGATGTGTGACAAAATATATATCTGCACATATTTTGTCACATAGTCATAAGTTGTTCACTTTCACAAACGGACACCTGATATCATCTGCCTTGGTCATTTGGTCTAACCTGGCCTGACGCACATCTAAATGAAAAAACGACCAGAGAGTGTTGACTTACAGTTACCAATTATATATCTACATGAGGAAGCGCCACGTGAGCCATAGGTTCTTACACATGTGAGTATAAAACTGTCCTAGCCTACATTAGTATTTGCTAATTGTTTATCTACGTGAAACTTTACTGCTCTATATTAGTATTTGCTAATTGTTTATGTAGTGAGGACTGTTAGATTAAAATGGTTTCCATACTTTGAGTATAAAAACCCTAGTCCCCCTAAAAATTATTTTAGATTTTTTTTATTGGACCTGTGGAGAGAGATCAATTGTGACTAACAGCCCCAAATTTGACCCGGTTAACATCAAATCTGGAAACTTGTGTTAGATTTGTGATCTCTTGCTGTATAATATATCAGGACACCAAAATGAATATCAAAAACAGGATTTTTCTCAAGGAATAAAATTAAAGATCTTATCATTACTGAATTTCTTGTTTTGAATTCTGTTGAGGTATCCATTTTATTTTTTAGTTTACTTCAAGTAGCTACTCAAAAATTTTGTTACATCAATTTGAGATCAGTAATGGTTTGGCAGCAATCGCTAAAGTCGGGAAATTCCATAATTTATATTTGAAATAGGCTATGTTTCCAGAGTTGAGTAAGAAATAAAGTCCTTTACCACTTATGATAAGGAAAACATTTGTTTCAACAATGAAGTGGAAAGCATATTATTAAAGTTAATTTTATTTCAAAGCACATTAATAAAATGTACTGATTTTATACGATTTCACAAAAAGAAACAATTGAAATCATAACCCTGCATGTAGTAAAATATAAAAAATAAAATGGATAATAACTGAGGTTCTCATGTAAATAAATGTTCATTACGATATTTCAACACTGAATAGAATATGCTAAAATCTTCATTAATTTTAAATTTGTAAGAGCAAAGATGCATACCATTATAACAAAATTTTTTTACTAAGATTGTTATCATATAGTATAAAAATAAATATTAATTTTTGAGTTAAAAAATTTTATATATCTCCTAAACTTTAGGCCATATAAAGATCCTTTCAGGTAATATTTTCTAAGGTGGCTGAATAAAAAATTTTTCAAATAGTTTATAGAATTCATGGCGTCTGTAGGCATATATTTCAGAAGTTGTCAACATAAATTGTAAAAAGAGTCAATACATTCGGTCTTTTATTGTTTTGGTGCTATACAACCTTCTTCGAAATGATTTATATATTAAGCAATTGTTTACTGGAATAACAAAAAGTGATGCTTTCGATAAACATGCTGTTACTGTGCAAAAAATTTTTGGGAAACTCACTCTAAAGATGCAAAGAGCACCCATAATTGCGTATGGTGTCCACAAACCGAGAAAAATAACTGGGGTTTTAAAACACAAACGATGGAAAGTTTTCTCATGCCTGCTCAATTTTCTCTGTTCACAACGTAAATCCCCCGATGTCATGGTAGATTTATGACTTCTTCTTCGTTTCGTTAATATACGACGGCATAAATGCGCAGATATCACTATTATAATAACAGGTATAGTGAAGAGCATAATTAGTGTTATTAACAAATATGAAAAGCTGCCAGAGTTTGTTAACTTCCAATCAAGTGAGAACCTCTTTTCGTCTATATCTTTTTTGTAGACTGACCATAACTTTATAGGGAGACATGCCCATAGTGATCCAGTAATATAGCAAATTGCTATTAAAAACATCGACAAAGTTTTTGATATAAAATCTTCCCATCGACTAAATGAGTTGATCAGAGTTAATATAAAGTACTGGACAGCAGCAATCAAAACCATATGCATAATTTTTATAATAGCACATGTATAAATCATTGCCCCTGAAATAACCAAAAGGAGGTCTCCTTTAACAATTTCGTAACTAATTACTTCAGGAATCAAAAAAAAGTTTTCAATCAAGTTTAGAATTAGCATGCTTATAGTTACCATTACTTTTATATTATATTTTTCTTTTCTTCTTTTCATCCCATATAATGATAACCCGTTAACTATTAATGCAATAACACACATGATTGCCACGTATACTTTATAAATATTGGCCATTTTCATTAATCATATTTTCTAAAACCAAGAAAATATATAACATAATTAAATTGCATATTTGGCTTTCAGAATAAGTCCAGCTTGCGGTTTTTATTTAAAACCCTCATTACACATAGTAAACTGATCAAGACTGTTTTGAAGATCGGCCAATCAAAATAGAGCTGCAAGCTTTTATGACATTTCAGGATAAAAAATGTGGTGCAAATAACAAAAATTGAGCTTTAAGATCCCATAAATTTTCAAAAAAAAAAAAGAAAAAAAGATGAAGAAGTAGGAAACTACTCTTTCTAAAACAATAGAAAGGAGGCTATATCACAGACCAATCAATTAAAATTTTGTTCCCAGGTCTCATAGTTTTTCAGAAAAATAATGGAAGGTGTGTGTTAATTAAAAATACAGTGATAAAACCATGTGACTTTTCAAAAAAAAAATAGAAGGTGTAAGATGAACAGTCATAATTTAGTCCAATCATGGTGACTGTCTCCTTACCTAACGGAAAGTCATGGTGACTGTATCCTTACTTAACGGAAAGTCATGGTGACTGTCTCCTTACCTAACGGAAAGTCATGGTGACTGTCTCCTTACCTAACGGAAAGCCATGGATTATATTATGCGTAATGATTAATTTCAAGTTTTAATTCTCCCTCAAATTCTTTTCAAAAACTTATTTAGTCTATAAAATCATAGTAATTTTCATGAAAATATGAGGGATAGGGAAGCTGTTGCGACTATGACACGCACCGTTATAATAAAAATCCAAGGATACATGACGCAAATGTTATACAAAAAAATAAATCTAAAAAAACTAAAACCACCTGTACATAATTTAATCAAATTATTTAGCAGTACGAAGAAAATCAAGAATAAATCAAACTTCACTGAAGCCAGTTTATAATTCTCGTTCATCTATTTTAATAAAGTGCTCAGAGAGCTCTAGTGCAGCTTTAACTTTCGATTTCTTAATGTCAGTTTTGTTTACAGTGCTATTCCATGAAAAAAAAACACTCTATTCGAAGTTACTTGTTGATCATGGTTTTGTTTCTCGGGTAACATCTTTTTGAGGTCTGTAGGGGTAACGCTTTTGTATGATGTAGAGCCCCATGAGGAAAAAACAATGAACAAGGCACAGCAGTGAACCATAGACTCAAAGATATGTTGGTAGATGATCGTGATCTTCATGCAACAAGCAGTTTATTCATTAACTTCATTTCTTCTTTCACATGTACTAAAAAATTACAAAATTTGACATTCATCTTCTTTAAAAGGTTTTAATTTTCTCTTTACTTATGGTTTCCCAGATACTCTTATTACCTTCAAGCCTTTTGGTTAAAAAGTTTCGGTGTTTCTAATCTCCTATTTACATTACTTTTAAAAATCGTTCAGAAATAGCAGCATACATCACCTGTATTGTTAGAGTATTAAAAGCACTTGGAATATTCTCAGAATCAACGTTGTTGAAGCTAAAAACTTTATGAACTTTAGCTATGGTTTTTGGATTCTGATAATGTTTCTGATGATGTTTATGATGTTTCATAGAAGTTTTCAATGATTTTTCCCAACTCAGCAACAGATAACTATATACTTTTAGCACTGGATTAAAATTTGCTTTTTTCTTCATCCAACCTAGTACGTTAAGTTCTGTGATCTCGGTGCCAATTGCAAAAAAATTTACTTTTGATTTATGCACTGAGAAGATATTTTCCTCAAAAAGATATTATGTACTTTGATTGTTTCCTTTAGATTGAACATCTTTGAACATCGTTCTAACATATTTGAGCATGTAAAAACCGAAAAAAAGTAAAGGCACAGATGATGAATGCTATTTAGATGAAGACTCCTATAATTTTTTCATGATGCATAAATAAATTGCAAAAGCAACTCAAACAAGTCCATATAATTTGATGGATATTTTAAACTGCTGTCAAATTGACGTTGCAAGGAAAGGAGATCTGTAGATTCGATTGTTTCTATAATATCTCTATGTTTTTGCTGATTTGTACTTCGGTTTTCTGTACAATAATCTTCTGGATTTCTTATATCATTTATCATTTAAATACATCCTCAATTATAGGATGAAAACTGATGAAATTCTCGATATATAATTTGTAGATTGAAAATATTGGCTAGCTCTGAAACCAAGCGATACTTATGCACATACTTAGCTGAGAGAACATTAGTTCATCTCAATAAATAAAAAGTTCCCTTCCTAGTTTCAGCTGACAATACGACCAAAAGTAAAACTGCCTGTGATTGTGTCAACAATCACGAAGAAGCGGACACAATTTTTTGTTTATCATACGTTGATAGCATCAAAGTTATTTCCAGCCTACATTAGATATCACAAAAAATTTATTAATGTCTCCAAAGTAGCACCGACATTAGATATGATTCAAACTATACTATTTTGTATTTATCAATGAAAAGATTTAGCGTTAACGATGTAATGCTTGCAAATATAAGCATCGGACTAATGGTCACCAACTTAGTAAAAAAAAAACATAGTATGCTTTATTGTTCTTTTATTATAATTTTAGGTAAGGAATTGTCACAAGAATTACTCTATCTTCATACGTTTTTCTGGTTGCGACGCGAAAGTTTAGAGGCAAAAGTAAGCTAACGCGGCTTATTAAACAACACAACCATCACTGCAAAAAAGTATTGTATTGTACTATTGCTAAGTATTGCTACTCAGACTAAGCGAATGGAGATCCTCTATAGTAAACCAACAACAGACTGTTTAACTGTTTAACGATGAGAATGGAAGTAGCAAACACGATCCCATTGCTATGTGAGATGCTTTTCTCAAAAATAGTGGCAATTAAAATACATTCGTATATAGTAAAAATAGTTTTACACATTAAACTAGTCATGTTAATTTTTACTCAACATAATTATATGATGGTGACATGCCTTTGTATAATAAATAAGCGACTTGACCTGGCTGGTAGTTAAGTGTAGTTGGTTATAAATTCTTGTTTCTTGCTTCAGAGTCAAAAGATTCAATTTGATGACGAAATGATATGTTTCAAATCTCGTTTTTTGTCACGTGCTTTCTTCTGGTATCCATTTGTTTAAGTTCAATTCCAAATTGTTTCGCCAAACAAATCACCTGCATTTTTTGCTTTTGAGAAAGTTTCGCTTTCACTTTCGTTTCCACTTTCAGCGTATTAATAAACAATTTTTCAAAACTTTCAAAATTCGATTTTCACTTTTATTCGTTGTTGTGGAATAGAGATATCGATTTTTATCGTTTCTGCGTATCTACTTTCTTTGAATGAGACTTAACTATATTATAATTAATGAATTCATTTTTGTTTTTGCGATCAGATTCATTATTATCCAACTGCTTAAAGACATCTTCATCCTCAATCTTCTTTGATAAATCTTTCCTTCAGAAAAATCATAAAATATGGCAAGGATAGGTACAAAAACTGCTTGTTAAAACAATATTTCCATTGTAAGCAGATATTTATTCTACCACAAACAAATATACACAAGCAATAAAAATTACAAGCTATGGAGATTACAAGACGAGAGAAGACAAAAAAAAATAACAACAATAAAAAACATTAAGATGAAAATAAATGGTGGCAAGGATAGACACAAGAATTTTTCTGTCACAGCAATATTTCCAGTGTGGTCCTGTTATACATCGTACTCAAAAACTATATTTATTAGATTTGCGACCTATATCCTGAGAGCTAAAAAATTTTACCTTGATGTTATGATTAAAAAGATTTTCTCTTTTGATTGATTTCATTTCATGAGAAAGTCTGCTCCATATAAATGGACCTTTTGATGAGTGACAATTTTTTCCCCTGGTGGAACTTGTTAAGGGTGGATCTAACCTTGGCTGTTGCGTAGACGGTTTCTTCTATTTTCAGAAATTTTAAAGATTTCAGACATGTATTTAGGTTTGGTCTACTGCAAAATTTAAATGCATATGCAGCAATACACTGATTGACCCTCATGTCAACAAGCAACCAATTTATGGTTCTACACTGCTCAGTACCAGGTCCTTATTTTTAAAAAAAAATTTGTACATTTTTCAAACATTTTTTAAGTGATCCGTTGTGGCCTAAATACCAGGCAGAACATGCAAAGTCAAAGTGAGGTTGAACAGAGCACTGCATAGAGCACGATTTAAGGCAGGTATTAAGAAAGAATGTTTTCTATATAAAAATCTAAGTTTGGATTTACTTTTATTTAAAACATAGCGACCCATTGTTTCTCCACTCAGGGTTTGGCCTAATATGCATCCTGGTTATTTTACTGAGGTTTTTTGTTTAATGGATGTACATTTATGAATTATATTCAAGGGGTCTGCTTTTTTACCTCTCAGTTTAGATGAAAAGAGGGTAAACTTGGTTTTCTCTTCTGCAAAGTGCAAAGTTAGTTTGTTATCCACAAAGATTGGAAAAATTTCTGTTAAGAAAATTTTCTATTTTTTTTAAAGATAAACATGAGTCATTTGCGTGAATAAATAATTCACAGTCTATTACTTATTTTTTGTCATCAATATAGAGCAAAGACAAAAGAGGTCCTAAATACTTTATCAGAATTTTCTTTATCAACTTTCATCCTAAATCTTCCATTTGAGAGATTAGACTTGAACTGGAAAACTAAATTCTCCGAAAAACGCTTAGATTTCAGCTTTTCAAGCAAGATATTGAGATATTTTGTATCAACGGTATTTGGGGATCTATAAGGACCGTTCCAGTATAACAAACCTTTTAAGAACTTACTGTAATTCTTTCATGATGAGATGACGAACATGTGCTTGTCGGAAAACCTTTTCGAAATTCAGATTGAAATTTATACATAATTTTATCTTCTTCGCCCAAGTCTTTAGTTTGACTTTCAACAACTTTTTCAAAATTCTTGGATCCAATTAAAAGTAAAGATGCTGGTCTTTAGATTTTTGTTTCTGTTTTGCTCCCTTTTTTAGATAATGAAACAATTTTAGTTAGCCTGCAATTATCTGAAAATGTGATAGCCCAGATAGAAACATTTACTATTTATGTGAGTGGTCTCAAAATAGAAGCAAATCCTTCCTGAAGAACATAGACGATATTTCATCAATTCTGGTGATTTATTTAATTCTAAATCATTAATTATGTTTTAACTACACTCACAGTGACCCTTAAGAATTCAAATTCATTCGAAATCTTTATTTGGTCATAAAAATTTAGGTTTGTTTGACTATTTTAAACATGCTTTTGAAAGGAGAGTTGAAAGATTGGTTGAAAGATTTCTAAAACAATTCTTAAAAGCATTAGCAATTTGAAGATGATAAAATACAAACTTATTACTTTGTCTTAAACAAAAATTTGGACTTTGAAGATGGGTTTTATGATTTTGTAACTACTACGTCTTTCAAAATTTTCCTAAGATTTTTGGACTTACCTATACTAATTTTCTCTATTAATAGTTCCAAGAGCATCATTTTTAGCTCTGCTAAATAGTTCCTTTTCTGCATCTGTTTTTGTTCTTTTAAATTGTTTATACAATTTATGTTTTTTAGGTATTTTTTCTAAAACTTCTATCTCAAACCACTCAATTGTTTTTTGTTCTGACTGATATGGGTGCTATATCATCAAAAATTTGTTTAAATTTTTGTGAAAAATTTACAAAGGCCAATTTAACATTATAAAAATTTTCAAAATTTGTAAAATTACCTAGTCTAAACCTAGTGTTTTACGATACAAAAATTTGGCTGATGATTAATTAGAAAAGGAAATTTCAAGTGATCTCTGCTGTGTGATCTTGTCAGAAAAATTTGAGAGAATCTGATATAATATAGTCGAGTTGTTTGACGTTACCCTTGTAGGATCCCCAATTAAATTTTGTAAGACAAAATGTAGTACAAAATCCATCATACTTCTTTAAAGGTGCGTTTTGGGTGAGAGCTCTGTTGTCAAGAACGTAATTTTTATTATTATTCAAATGATTAATATTTAGGTCTCCTAAAATAAATATAATATTTATAATCCTTATAAATTTGGCTGAAAGTGTTAAAGGATCAAAAAAATTGTTGATATTCGGTGGCCTGTGAACTATACCCACTGTAAAAGGTTTGTGACAAGGGAGAATAATATCAACAAATATTTTTAGTGTAATATGTTTAAAATTAAGATCGTCTTTGATGTAACAAATAACACCACCACCAGATCTATTTCTGTTTTTCCTTAAAATTTGGTATCCACTAAGTTCCTTGTCATCTATGGAACTATCGAGCTTACTTCCAAAAATTAATAGTTGCGAAATAATTGAAATTCTTCTTAAATATTAAATCTTTGTTAGTATGCTGTTTACATTAAAATGAATGAAGTGAAACCCTTTTTGCATAAAGGGGAACCATAACTGTTGATGTTTTTGAACAACGTCAAAAAAATAAAATTGCTCTGAATATGGCTCAACTAAATCTATATTTGGCGGAGAAATTTTGGTAGGAAGAAACTTTGGTGGACTTGGTTAAAACCAGCGAAAAATTAAATCTAGCGTCTGCCAAGGTAAAAAAAAGTTAAATTATAATCCATAAGTATTTGGCATTCGTATTATATCCAGGGAGCTAAAAGATTCCTTAATTATATACTTAAATAGGTGGTAGATTTTTTTTCTTATTTTTTTTTTCGTTTCATACCGAATAAAAGGCCCTTTTGATGAAAAAAAAATTCTTTCCTAAGGTTGATTTTCTAAAAGCTGAGATATTTTTGTTATTATCAGAAACTTTTGATTTATAGCAAAATTTAAATGCATGTCAGTTTATTGCTCTGTACAGTTATGTGGACATGGTCATCCAGATTAGAGGAAAGATTTATGCGCTTGTTTTGTGCACTTTTCAGACTATCTTTAAGTAATTTGGTAAGGTTTAACTGCCAGATATCGCAGAGGTTTAATCATACTTTGTTTCAAAAAAAATATTTTTATTAAATCTATATAAACAGTCTGATAGTCTTTTTGTCGTTTTGGCCTAACTTCTTCAAAAACCGAAGATTTATGACTACTATTGATAAAAATTTTTGATATTCCAAGAATGTTGTCCCAAATATTATAGAATATTATGCAAAAGTTGTTGTTACTTTTATAAAATTTCCTTTAGAGCGAAAGCAAAAAAGCGAGCTGAAAAAAACGACAAATTTTGCAAAATACGTTTCAATTGTCAATGGCAGCAGATACAGAAATTTATGTAATTCCTTGATATTTGGTTAACTTTTTACCTCTTCTGATAGGAAATTCGAATAAAAACTTTAAAGATAAAAAAACTTGGCGATGTCATTTTGAAAGCTATCAAGTTCTATTCTGAAATGCATTAACATTAAATTTGTTTTAACCTTTGCGCCGTGAATTACGTACATGTACGTCCAGGAAAATAGTGAAAGACATGCATGTACGTTATTAGACTAGGGTATTTGTTTTATAATACTATGCCCATTATACACATTCCTTTATCGCCATTATTATTATTTTTTTAGATCACAGGTGATAACCTAAATGAGAGCTATTATAGCTATAATAAAAAAAGAACAAGCTAGTCCGTACTTAATTCCTAATTATTCGGGGCACGATGGTCTAGTAAATACACACCTTATCCTTCTGGAATCTCTATCTGTATCCTAGAAAATATCCTAATACATTTCAATTTAAACATTAATCTTTGCATGAATTGAAGCAGCTTCAAAATCTGAATAGATTAACTGTTTCTTTTTTTTCATTTTATGTTTTCTTGAACCTCGAAGACAAAGAACTGTCGACCAAAGAAGAGCAAAACAGATTTTAGTTCTGAGGTATACCGATTAAGTTGCTCTATCTTCTTTTTTCTTTTCGAAAATAATTTCACAAAGGCGCTTATAGAATGTAGAGCATTCTCTTCCCATTCCCCTGCGCAATGAGAAAACTAATGGTATGAAGAATCCGTTTTTGATTTTAAGAATTCCCTCGTGATACCATCTTTTTCTTTTTCTCTTTTTTATGTATGATTGCATTAATCTCTCACTTCAATATCTAGGAGCAAATGGATCGAAAATTTTTACGTCAAAAAACTCTGTTTGTCCCGTCGTCCAAAAACCTCATGCACTCACATCAAACCTGGCCTCATTTGAACTGTTTGCAGATTTGAGTACAAAATCCAAACCTGTGTTTTCGTTAAGAAGCGGTTTTTTCACTACGTCTTTGTAAACTTCACTTAGAGGACTTGCTGTTATGTCACGAATCTCGTTGTGACCGTTGCGTGATAAAATCACCCTTTTTAAACGACAATGCATGAGGTATATTAAAAACAGCACCACATACACAGTTTGATGGTAGCCTTTTGGGTGGCCAACCATACCGAAGAGCTATACTGTCAAAGAATTCTACTTATTTTAGGTATAATTCTGATAAACATGCCAACCAATATGAGTTTTCTTGCTGCGTATGAATTTCGTTTCACTTTTGTTGTGTTGAATTCATTGCTTCACGTATTTTATCAAGGGCAGACTGTTGTTTTTAGCTTTGTTATTATTTCGATACCTGATTTAGTTTTTGACACTTCAAATCGATCTAGACTGTGTTTTTTTACTTGCTGTACAATATTTTTACACAATGCATTCGTTTGTTTCTTGAAAAATGTGTACTCCTTATCAGACTGATCTATTGGATTTGTAATTCTCATCCCCTCTAGAAGTGCAGGCACCAATAAGAGTTTTCTTTATTCGTCAAAAATCAGTTTATGTCGAATTGCGTGCTCTAATGTTTTAAACAGGTGACTAATGTTTGTTATTGTTCGAATATAGAATTAGTATCTGTGACGTAAACCGGTTTTATATGCTGAAAATGCTGCATGTGGTTCTGTTAAGGTTTTTTCTGAAAGCACTTATATTTTTTGAACCCACTCGTTCATTTAATTTTTCACAAACTTTTCTTTAAATTCTGTTTGTCTTCTTACTATCCGATGTTTTTTGCCAGTAGCTGTAACTTTTACATTGGAATTTTTTACATTGGAAGATTTCGTTTGATAGCTCATCGTACTCTTTTTTCCATATAAGCCAATTCTACGTCGATTCGGTTCGGTAAATATATTTCGGACCATAAAGTGACTTTACCCCACCAAGATCGAAGCTGGGTAAATTTACCTGCATCTGAAAGATGGTCAGCGTAAGCAAATTATTTCGTTTTTAAGAGTTCATCTACATCTTTTGCAGCCGGTATTGAGATCATCAACGGAAACAGTCCAAGGCTGTTTAGGGCGATGGCACTCGGGTCTCCTTGGGTCGTTCTCTCTTTAAATGAAATCTCTTTTCAACCTAGTATAAGCATGCAGTGAACAGATAAACATTTATAAGCAAATGTAGATATGAATGGGCAAGTCTGTTTTATAATGTGTTTTGGTTGATCGAGCTAAATGCGTTTGTAGCATCGTTGAGTAACAAAGCTTCATTCAAAGCTTGCACTAAACTGTAATGACCCAACAGCATCAATGATGTCCGATTTTACAATTGACATCACTGTTTTTCCAGCAATTCTCTACAATACTTCTTCTACACCTATTGATCGTACACCAAGGAGTTTTTTCTTATGGCACTAATCTGCAGGAAATCTACAGGAAAGAAAAGTTCTCATATGTGTCAAGAAATTTTATACAGAGCTTTTTTACTAGTTCAGCAATAGCTATACGAAGGTTATCACTTGCAGTTCCGTAGTTTTTAGAGCAAAGTATACTTCGCCATTGCTTTGCATCCATGCCGGATGGTCCAGATCCTCATTTTGCTTTCACTGAAATATTTTGTATAAGTTCAGCATTTATTTCATCAAAAACTACATGATATACTTCGTTTAAAGACTCTTCATTCAGGTAACAAACAATCTGCATGACTTGGTGCGTTTTTGGGGTCTTTCACCTTTAGAGTCTTCATCACTTTTTCAGTTAGTGGTAGAATCCTACCATGAGTGTCTTCAGACTATAGACGAATAGCAGCATTAACTTTAATATTTCGAGAAAATAATTGTGTTGTTTCTTGCATCAATCTAATATATATATATATATATATATATTCTTGAAAAAATATCACCATTGGCCCATAGTTTTAGACGTCGTGTTGGTGCCATTATTTTGACTTTTCTGTGATTTTCTGTGATCCAAAATGGATAAATTCTAGAGAAAACCTTGGTTGTTGAGATCTGGTCATATTCAAGTTTCGTAAAAAAATGGCAGCTCTAAAATTAACAGATTATCAATTTTTAGATTATCTAGATGTGCTTGGATCTGATTTATCTGGCATTGAAACAAGTTCTTGATCATATTTAGGTATTTATGATAATTTCAAAAATTTACTCACGTTAACAAGTAGTTTTTTATTTAGTAAAACTGTTTTTTTACAAGTAGAAGTGGCCAAAATCTTGTAAATTGGGTTGAATGTTCTGCTTTTGATATGCTGTATCTCTTAAAACAAACTTTTTACGCAACATAATAAAAATAATGATGCTTTTTGCTCATAATTAATATAATTACTTAACTAATTTATCTTTAAATTTTTAGCCAACTTAGATTCAGAAAATGCATGTTATCCATAATCCATGAGGCAAACTTGGTGGACCCTGGTAAAATTATCCAAATAGCTGGTAACCGCATCAAAAGCCAAATGTAATTGTGGATTACAACAAAAGGATGTATGGTGTTCTATATCTTGTAAGTCTGGCCAAGCGTTTTTTACCATAACCTCAAATGGAAGCTCTAAATACATCGCAACAAACCCGTCGTAATATTCTGAAATAAATATCTTAGAGCTAATTTTTTGCCGCATGTTAAAAAATATATTCTGGAAAAACGTTGAATCTCTGTATTGCCACGATATAATTCTCAGCGTAGAGGGTTAAATCGTATAAAAAACTTGTTGAACAGTTTATTGAGTTTTCAGTATACAATTCGTTTATTATAGTGTACAAACTAAATCCTAGCGCAGCGAATAAACCCAATTGACTTTCTGCTACCTAATGATTGAAAAATTGATTTCGCACCACAAGTATGCTGTGGTATTTTAGCGTATCAAACCGGTCAAAACGCTGTTACTATTGCATTTCATCAGAATATATCCTGACCGTGATAAGCGAAGAAATTCACAAGTTAGAATTGTCCGATATTGTGCTGCTAAAATAGGATAATTGTTTTGGTGTTCAAAATGTACAGTTGGGCTATGTCTGACAAATTATTTTGAATGTTAACATACCTTACTTAATTATGAAAATGCACATCTTGTAAATGATGTTGACGATTGATAATGATATTGTTTCTTTATTTGTTTTCACACAATATTTTTTGCTGGTCAGAAGGTTTTTAATCCATATTTTATTATTTGCTGTAAAGTGTTTTAGAGAACAAAAAGAGACAAGACTATCTGAAATAACACATTTATTTATTACATATAAAAATGGATGATAATCTTTTTTTTTTTTGACTTTATATTCGAAAGTGTTAAAAAAGTGATATTCCGCGTCTATATTTTTTACATTTAGGATACGCTCAACATCATTTAATTTTGTATATTTAATGTGACTCAGATAGCATAAGCAATTTAGAATAGTTTCATTTGTGTCATAATTCCAACTGGTACTGACCGATGATCGGCTAAAGCAAATAATTTTATTAAATATTTTACATGTTAAAAAAAGAAAGGGCACACAAAAAGTGAAGAAAGTACTTTTGTTCAGAAACTTTTTTATATTCTATAAACGGTTTTAGAACATCTATAGGCCAGACTATATGTATAAGCATTGTTTGTCAGGAATAAAATGAGTTTTCACCTTTTCTTTTTTACTTTTGAATCAAAAATCTTAAAAAAAAGTTTTTGTAATTTTGTGATCGTGGTTTTATTTATGGTTATCAACATAAATTTTCGTTTGTCTATAGAGCTTCAAATAGCCGAAAAATTTTAATTTGCAAAATGAAACATTTGTCTCATAATTGCAACCGGTTATTGATTTATGACCAATCATATAAAGCAGTCACAATTGTCTAAAAATCGAGTTCGGACAGGACATCACATTAAAGAAAAGCATCGCAGTGTCCAGGATAAATATCTCTGAAAACATAAAATAAAATTCTGTAAAATCTGGTAAAATAAAGGTAAGCTTTGTGTCCTTGTTGAAATAAATAATTTCAAAGTGCAGTGATTTTCAGTGTAAACAACAAAAGAGAATCTCCGTTTTTTGTCATTGCTAGCAACACTGATGGTTAAACCTTTTTTTTTGAAAAGGGACATTATTCTTCGATTATTTTGTTAGTTTTACTTTTAATCATCTGAATTGCATCCTAGCCTTGGCCATTTCGGATTAATAATAAAAACGCAGCTAGTTTCTAACATATTTTATTTTCAGAGTTTGCAGCCATAGTTTTTCAACAAAGAATAAGAGAACATCGATTCTCGTCTATTTAAAACTGAACCAAAATTATACGAGTTTTACCTCTTTCCATATACCATAAGTCACTTTCTGATTGCATGATAGTATTTCTCTCTATATTTTTCATTTTATCGACTGTCTTAAAAAAAATATTTCTCGACAAATTTTTGAAACCTTGCTTAAATAAACCACGTATTCAACTTTTTTCACCGAAGCAACAACAAAACACTGAAGAATAGACAAATTTCATGAGGGTTTAAAATTTCGTTTAACTCTTAAATTTTCCAATGCTGCTCTGTTGGTAATTTATATTTCCTTTGACCTCTCTCACCTATTACTCTCTCGAAACTACATAAACCACAGGGGTATTAATTTTTCTTGTCCTTTCGTATTTTAGTCATTGAAAAGTCTTTTCGAAGCTTAAGGTGTCACAGAGTCTTCGATAGTTTAAAACATTTACAGTTGTGTTTAAAAACTCATGCAGAATAAATGGTCAAATAAAATATTTATCTAACGAAATAATAAATATAGGTTATAAACATATATTTACCATTTTTGTTGGAAAATATTTGTTCAAAATATCTCCAGTTTTGAAATTTTACATGGTCTTTTAATCTTAATATTTTTAGTACTTTGTTTAATCGACTAGAATAAAGTTATTATCTGTAAACGTAATTAATTTTTGCGTAGTGTAAATTATTTTTTAAAGAGAAGAATGCAGTTTGACAGTTATAAATAAATTAGATGTAATAAAAATCGAACAGTAAATTTATACTAATATTGATATTTGTTTTTGAGGAAATATAACACCGCAGTTTAGAAATAATTCTGTTAAATCTGCTTAATATTTGAATGATATTTTTTATATGAAGTTTCCAGACTAGAATATATTTAGTCATTATAGGTAATAATTTAGTTGATTGAACCTTAGTTTTCATTTTGTGAAATAACCTTTGCTCCTTAGTACTTATCATAAAGTTTTATGTAACACAGAGATCACCAGAGACATATATTTTCATGGAAATTTTGATAAGACAAATATTCATTTAACATAACATAATTTGTGTTGTAGTTGTACATTATAAGAAAGCATTTCTTCTTTTTTCGGCACTAGGACAAAATGTGTTTAAAAGAAACAATAATTTTTGTAACAAAATTTACAGACTTTTTAGTTGGCTTTAGAAGGATTATTTTATATTTTTATGACCGCCTATCAAACACTTTTGATTGGGATTCATTGTTTAACTGGGGTGTTAAACTTTTTCCATCCCTCATTGCTTTTGATAGTTTTTTTAATATGATTGGTTTTAGATGATTGGTTTGTGTACAACTTATGGCTGAAGCAATTTATTGCTAGAGTATACTTTTTTATTTTGATGTTGATCATAACCCGTTACCAGATTGAATACAACTGTCACCAATTTCACAAATCAATAACCTCAGTTAAACTATTAAACTAACAAATGTTTAATTAATATATGTCAGAGAGAAATAATTTAACACCTTAAGGGGGAAAGTGGTACCAGATCCATCTAACTAATCTTTAACATTACAAATATCAAAGGCTTCAGTTTCATTTCTTGAATTAACTAACGATAATGTTGTAAACCCCTTTAATAATACCCTTCATTATGAGTTATGCTACTTGAAACACGAAGAATAGCTTTGAACCACAAGAAAAAAATCATTCCAGAGAATATTTAAAATCATTTTACTACACGACATAACCAAGAAACAACAGTATTTTCTTTTTCATACAAACGAATAAAGCAAACTTAACATTTAAAAGTTAATTATATTTCTAAATATATAAAATACATTACATATACTAATATAAAATTCTAAAACAAAAATGAATTAAATAGGAAGCGATATTATCCAGTACCATTGTAAAACCTATCTCTATAGTGTTGTGATTTTTTGTTTTAAAGTGGCGATAAAGCATAAATTTAATCAATAATGTCTAAGAGATTAATGTGTTGGAAAAAAAAAAAAGATCTGGATTTTTTACTTAAACGTGAGATATTATCTAGATAGTGACTATTCAAGAAAATTTTAATGTTATAACTAAGACCTCTAAATAAAATCAGTATATATTCTTCTGAAAAAACTTAGCTAGTTTATGTTGTCAAAAGTAGTTAAAAATCGTGTGGAAATGCCTATATTATCTCGAGAATTGGAGAATTTTTAAGTGTTTCAGATGTTTGCGTTTTGAAATGAATATTTTGAGGCAGCTATTCCCATTTATAAGTATGGTATTTTGTTTTAAACCACAATAAGGCGTTTTTGACACCATTGTTGGAAAGGTAGATCTTAATTCCCATAAAGTTTATGTAGTTGTTATAAAATTGCGGATTTTTTTATTCCATAACCATAATTCCTAATTTCCTGTATATCACAACTAATATCCGTATTTCTAAGTCTTTAAAACATCTGCGACTATTCCACATACCCTATCTTTTCCAAATTTTGCATCCTTATAAAAAACCCTAAATACTTCTATGCAAACACAAATTTGCCACATTTCTAATATTTTGGACATCCCAAAAATTTTACATGAATAATATCTCTGTGTTGGAGATATCTATATCCAGTTTTACCGAAATCACGAACCTTTATCTTAACCATATTTTAATTACATCTCACATCACAAAACCCAATTTGAAAATGAAATTAGTTAATTTATCAAGTAAAAATGTACTGCGTGTTAAATTTTCTAATTAATTACTTCCAGCAAAAACTTATTTTCTATACTTTGAGTATCCACAGTTCTTATGAATTCTTATACCACTGCCAGACGATATACCAAAAAATTACATGCCGATTTCCATGCACAGAAATGTTAGTGGTATTCATTGCATAACACATCTCCATAAAAATGTAGCAGTCTAAAATAATTTCCTTAAAGTGAGCAATAAGAAAAAATTGAATTTCGTCATGCCATAAAGATCATGCAAATTAAATTAGATACTTTTTGGTAAAAACTGAAATCAACAGTAATTATTTACACAAAATATAAGATAAAAATAAAGTATAAACACATCTAATGTGGATACCGAATGATGTTTGAAGGTATTTGTAGTTGTGTCAGGATGCAAGGGTTATGAGAAGCTTTTTAGAAGAAGATTTTTTTTTTATAAACATCATACACTCCAAAAAAAATTCAATTTAATCAATTTGTCGGGAGAGCGTTTAAACTGTTTATCAGACTACTTAATATCTAAAGAGTTAATATCTTAAGGTGATATTATAGTCTTAAAATCATAAAAATCTCTCTTTTTTTTTTTTTGAATTTCTTGTCTTATACCTCTTTAAAATCAAACTTTATTCTACTTTTAGAATCCGATTTTAATAAAAAATTATGGTTTTGAAGATATATGCATTCTTCTGAGGGTACTGTATGAAATAGAAATATGTGGAATTTTCTGGCGTTCTATCCTATCCCTTCTGCTTCTAGAACTAGCAATCTCTGCAGCTTGTAATGTTCAGTATTAGCTTTGTCGCAAAGTGCAGAGTTTGGTCTACAAATTATTTTTCTTCTATTTTCAAAATATATTTTTAAAACAGATTTTTAAAATAGATTTTTTAAAACAGTTTTTAAAATAGATTTTTGAAATAGATTTTTTAAAATAGGTTTTAATAATATTATTTTTATAACATCAAACAAGAGCAGTTAAAAAGAACATTGGTTTTTTGAAATTAATTTTGTATAATTTAAAGTATTTGAAAATTACTTTTATATTCTATAAGAAAATTTTATAGCATGAAAAATGATGTGACTTTAAACTATTCTGCCTCATTAGTGTTGAATTTGAGAATGAATGAAGAGCTTACCTGTATGTTTCGCATCCAATTTTGTGCAATGCTCATTACGGCCCTTTCAAAATCTATAAGAATATCTATGGGATCATTCCCCCGAGCTCTCACAACTTTACACACCTCTGTTAGAAATAAATTTTAAATGGCCTCAGTCTTATTTGGTAAAATCCGATTTTTAGAACGTGAATGGTATATATCTGATAAAATATCTCTGGGGGTAATTTAAATGTTCCATCTATGAATCAGTGTTCATTGTTTACCAAAAAATTTAAGCCTTGTTGTTTTGCGATACTAAATACCCTTTCTGCATCTCGAACATCACTATCGAATAGTAAAAACTGGTCGCCATTGTTTGTTAGCTGTTGTTGTTGAGGAAAAACAGGGATATCTTCTCTGCAATGAAGGTTCAGAGGAATGTTTCTGTCTTGTCTTTGCGAGCTTATGCTTCTTTTGATGCTGAGGATCTGGGGCAATTAAACTGCGCTTTTACTGATGTGTTGCAGGTCGACACTTAGGATTTGTTGACAGGTGACATTTTGTTTTTCCGCTCGTCTCTTTATTCCAGATTTTGCTTTGGCAACTCCAACTTGTGTCTGTGATTGTGGATGAGTGTGGTCATTAAGTTGCTCAGCAAATTCATTTTTTGCGTTTATCTTCACTCTTGCTTTGCATTGCCCCTTTCTTCTTTGGATACATTCCCATGACTGTATATCATTGGCAAGGTCTTTTTGAAAGCCGTTTAGAACAAATATGCCTCTCTCTGTAGTCGTAAACTCCATAAATTTGAATTTCTTTGGTAACCAACTTTGGTAACTTGTGGTAACTAATTGCAATTAACGTAATTAACTGTTTATGGTCTGTGCTTGCTATTTAATGGTTTTGTAATACTAGAACAATAACATGTTATTGTCTAAGATAAACAATAAGATGTCTAGAAAAATTTGTCTAGTAAAACGATTACAAACACATGTAATCGCTTTTTCAAAATAGGGTTTATTTATAATGAATATTCATACAAGATTTACTTAAAATATATTTTTAGTATAATGAAGGTATAACTGCTATTTAAATGTGTCCTGTTTAATTAAAGCTAAATAACAAAAAAAAAAAAAAAACAAAATTCTAGAGTAAAAATTATTAGTAAAATTAAACGTGCTGAAAAACTATCTGATAAACCTCAATTTTTTTATCATCCAGGGGTAATCATCCGGGGCGAATGGGAATTGTTCAGGGGGCAATAGGTTGGGGACAATTAACCGGGGATCAATTGTCCGAAGGAATCGTCCGGGTTAAGGAGAATTATCCGGGGGCAATTGTTCGGGTGGGGGGTGATTTTCACCGAGTCATTTATAGTTTGCAAAAAAAAAATAGATAATGAAAATGGAATGAACGAAATCTGTTTCAGTACAGAAAAAGTTTCATTTGATCATCTCTTGCTTAAATAATACAAAAAAATTAATTTATAATTTTAATACTTCATGTTATTATGTAATTTGACAGATTCTCAAAAATATAAAATAGAATCTTTTTGTTTCGTTAAATAAGAATAGGTAATTATAATAGTGTCAAAGCTGCTGATGGATTTTTTACCACATATTCCTCAAAAACTGTTTCATGCTAAAAATTGTATCTGTAGTGTCCCAAAAATGGTGATCAGCTGCACCAAAAGTTGAAAAGTTTGTACCTGGCCCCTCGGAAATTTACCCAAGTTTGACGCATTTTTACCACACAAGTTCATGTTTAACTTTTGCAGTGATAATAGTTTATGGCTAAAGGAAATCTATGGCAAATGAGCTAATCATTTTTTCATGACGTCATGAGTGTCAGATACCCATAAATTTCCCCAAATTGACATCATTTTTACCCCATCACCTACATTGGCTGATTTTTTTGTCTGTTGTTAGCAAAGTTTATTCTATCACAAAAATTGAAGCTCAATTAAATATCTATGACATTTTAAGGGTTTAATGTAAACCTATGTGTTATAAGATAAACATTGTTTCTGACGCTGTAAATGAAACGTTCAACTTGCTATAGATGCTGTAAATTGATATTCGAGTTTAGATGCTATGTAATCGCGTAATATAGTAAATAACGTTGTAAATGATGACATCTTTACGTTGTAAATGATGACATCTGAATACAATATATCCTTAAACCCCAACTTCATTTTAATATAAATGCCTCTGTAATAAACTAGTTACTATTAAAATTGTTTTCACTGAACTATAAAAGCAATCAGCAATCTGATTTTCACGTTAAAATGATAACTTCTAGCAAACGTTCAAGACAAGCAAGTGCTGTGTAAAAACAAAGATAATGATAGAGGAATCTCACACCAAAAGTCTAGCTCGGGAAAAGATTGCATATGGTAGGCGAGCAGTTTCAGATGAGGCAACAGTTTTCAGAAAATTCTATTTCACCAAAATAACGCAGACCTTTGTGACTACAACTTCATTTATCCGTCAGACATATTTTACACTTTTAAACCTGTTGAACATTTTTTCCCAACAAATCATGTTAACCAGTCTTTATGTAACCAGTGAGACCTTCGAAATGAAGATCAAGTCCTTCATCGACGACAAAATTAAAATAACTTCTCACTAACATTTTTTTCACCCTCTCGAATGAAAAGCAAATAAATGTCCTCCTATCTCTCGATGACCGCATACAATTAACCCTCATGAATTTTACCTCTTTAAAACAAAAGTTTACAATGCTCCTATTCCCAACTAAAGTTTTTAGCCTACTCGCCCACATAGAAAGCTGATTCTTCAAAAATTAATGCAAGAAAGTCAATTATGAGGCGTTGAAGGCCGACTAATCTTTTTAGTTTATATATATATATATATTCTTATACAGCTTTACGCCAGCTTCTATGCTAGCATTTTTTTGATGGCTCTATACCAAGTATCGAAATATTTTATACGATTATTACGTTTTAAAATAATTTTTCATTTCTTGGTTATTATTATTTTTTATAAATATATTACAACTAATCTCAGCCTTCATCATGCTATATAACTTAGTCGTTTACAATAAATGAGATATATTATTCATTGTTTTTTTGTTTATTATTCATCTCTATTCCATTAAGAACATCCCTAAAATTATAAGTAAACCGCAGATTTTTTTCATTCAAACAAACTTAGGTTTGAAGAAAATTTATGCTATAGGAAAAGATCTTCAGTTTCAAAATAAAACCGATCAATTATATAGAGAATTAAAAGAAAAGAAAAAAAAATTATATAGAAAAAAGATATGAAGGATAAGTCAGTTAAACGAATCATTTCTAATCTGCTTGAGAAGATGGTGAAAAATGAATTATCAGAAATTGAAATAGCTCCATATGATATTTATAATGATTGATAAATCTTACGATATCGTAAGCTTTATTATATTATAACTAATTATAGTTTACAAATGACTTAATGCTATGGAGTAGGTTGTACATTTTTCGTTATGCTTAAAATTAACTAAATGGAAGTATCCTGAATCTGAACAGCTATTAACTGTTTGAGATTATCGCTTGAAAGTCTGTACGGATTTACATAATCTCTTAACAACCGATAAACAATAAAATCTAAAAAAAAAATATTTAAAAGTTTTAATAAAAATTGGCTCTTGATAGAAATTGACGTAAATCTGAAAACATTGAACTTTATAGGTGCCATGTTTACTTTAAGTAAAAAATTTAATACTGATTCCAATCACCCGACTAAAATTTTTAACCAAATCTATACCAATAAATAAGATATAACTAATTAATTAATGGAGGATCTAAGATTTTTCAGTACTAGGTTAGAAATGCACTTTTTTCTAACGCCAATACCTCCATACCTCCTCTCACCACGGTTAGGTTTAAAAAAGTTTTTGATTTTAAAATTTCAGGCCATTTGTAGCCATTTTTATACTGTAAAAATCCGCTAAAGCGCATTAAAAAAATTACCAAAAATACTAATTATGTACGCGAAACCAGGATAATTCGTAATATGGATATTATCACGAAGGGGGGAATAAGAATACTTTTGAGTGAGAGGACTAACTGCCCTCGTGGTATTCGCCAAGGAATAGTGTTGTTTTACCCTCGAAGTAAAAAAGCTTACATATTTCGTGACGTCATCTTCGTGCCCACGAATGAACAGCAAAATAATCATTTTCCATGAACAACGAATTTTCATTACGGAGATATACATTTGGCAATTATTAATCTCCGCAGAATTTTTATTACGGAGAAACATAATTGTTAGTTTTAAATCTAAACACTTCCCACTGTCCCAAGCTCTAAAAACTCTAAAAACTTTTTTGTTTTCATATAGAGGTACGTCAGGCCAAACGATTAAGGTAGATAATAGATGCCCGTGGTTAAAAGTGAATACCTTACGATTATGCCACAAAAGATTTGTCGAAACATTTTGTGGCACAGATCGCCAGCAGCAACGTCTTGGTAGAACGCCACCAGTTCCGTGTGAGTTATGTGGTGTAGGTACTATATTCGCGTCTTTGCTTTGTAGACCGTACGGTGGTCAACGCGTTGCTCAAAAATTGGTAGATACAGAGAAGCTTGCGCATAGAGACTTTGCCAGTGCGTTGTGTGAATTGGTCCAAACTTCCGTTTAGAGACTTTTCTGACTAGGGTAGATCGGGATATATATATACATATATATATTTTTAACAACTGTTGAGGAACAAACGATGGAAGAATACATCTATCAACTATTTGCTGAGTCTACCCAAAACAGATAGAAAATGCCAAAATCTAAACACTTCATGGATGAATATCGAGCTACCACTTGCTGAGTAAGACCATTTTATGTATGAATACATTAAGCAAGTATTTGCTAAGACCTTCGTGGACGAATACATCGAACAAACTGGCTCTGAGTCCCTCAAGGGCGTTGCGAAACGCAACCTTGCTAATCCAGAAGCTGTTAAAGATCGGGGGTCATAGAAAATCTTGTCTACTGTGTGTAAGTCGCCTATGAAAGATGAAAAATGGCTCCCACAGACATCGTCATACACAGCTTCAAGACTCTTAAAGGAAGGCTTTCAAACCTTGTCCTGTCTTCTGCGTTTAATTCGCGTGTGAGGGATGAAAAGCTGTTAAAAAAAGGCTGTTGAAGCCTTTCAGACCTTCTGCGCTTAAACCCCGAAAGGTGAAGGAGGAAAATCCCCAGTTGTAGTTGACAAGGTGAGGGGTGACTTCAAAGGAAATAAAACTTGATCCGGACGTATGTTACCCTCTAGTTGACGACAACGCAGCAGCACTCAACCTAGACGGAATCTACATCAACAAAGGAGTCACAATCTTCTGGAAGAGGGTAGAGGAAGGTGTAGATGGACGTCGATTCAACATGCAGCCAGTAGCAAGAGGCTGGATATATATAGATATATATATATATATATGCATATTTACT
>JAUZNK010002698.1:0-11315 GCA_035046665.1 Euphysa ruthae | reverse complement strand
CTTCTACATATTACACAAAATACTCAAGATATGCTCACTGAAGCTACATCTGTTTTGTATAACCAGGGTAGACAATTGTCTGAAATAAGTGAGAATGTAAATAAAATGCATAATGATATGAGAGTGGCAGATAGAATAGCTAAAGATATATATTCTTGGTTTGGTGCATGGCGTTGTAAAAGTAAATTTAAACCAAATGTGTTTTTAAATTCTCAATTGAATCATTGCAATCTATTTAATAATAGACAAATATTCAATGTACTTATTGCAAAAGTAGCACAAGAAAGCCATTCCATTGGGACATTAATTTTCAATGAATTGAATTTAGATATCAAAAGCGAAAGCGGTGATATATTATTTTCTACTCTAATGAACAGTATATCAGAGGTAAATATTCATTCTCCCTATGATGCTACTTTTATAAAATGTGGAGTTGGAAAACCAGACGAGAAAATTCATTTAATATCACTTTCGTTTCCTGAAATTATTAACTTATTGGAGAACAAGTACATGTTGCGTGGGACTTATGATAATCCACCTTCTAGTATGAATGACAGTAATGATGATGATGGTGAAAAGTTGCAGCAATATGCCAAGAAAATTAGAGGTATGTGTTATTGATTTCTTTGATAAATCTCTATGGGGTAATTCCACATCAGATTTCATTTAAACTCGGTGTAATAATTACCCTAAGTAGGGAATACTCACACAAATATTTAGTGCATGATCATAAACAGTTCCCAACATACTGCAGTTTTGATTTTGACTCAGTTTCCCAAAATGGTGCAGTTTCCACAACATTTTTGCTTTTTTTTCTTAATAAAATAAAAAAATATGCAGGGAAAACAGAAAAATGTGTCTTTTAATGTATTTTTGGGTTTAGAATCCAAATATAACACTTCAGAAAAACTAAAAACAAAGAAAAACCTTAAAATTTGATGATTTTGCAACTTTGGGACAAAACTATCTGATTTTTTTTTAAATTTTGTTTAAAACTTTATTGATATATAATCTGGCCAGGCGTGAATTATCTAAGTGGAAAACAACTTAAACATACCAAACTATGCAATTAATGTCATGTCATTTTTTGGAAGAAATAACTAGTTGTTATATGTGGTTCAGGTAATACTTTATTTTTAATAGTTTTTATCGTTTCTTTTATTATTTTTATTATTTTCAGATATTATTTTAAATTAAACTAACATGTTTAAAATACGCCAACATGTATAGATACATTGAAAGATACAAGATACAAGCCTTTCCAGGAATAAACCACCAGATCGGCTGTGAATAACCCACCTAAAACAATATAGGTCACAAGTAATTCATAGAATTAGAAGTTAGAAAATAAGAATGTTGAAATTTAAAATCTACAGTAAATCTTAAATTTTTCTTAATATGCTTGAAAAAATTCCTGACAACATTCTGCAGGCAACTATGTAATGGAATGACCATTAAAAACTAAAACTATTGTAAATTTAATGGCTTTTTTTTGTTTATTAAGTAAGAAAAATACTCAAGTAGTAATAAGAAATATTTTACATATTTTAAAGTAGAAATATCACCCTAAAGTAACAAACAAACTTTTTTTTCACTGGTTATAGTTAAACTATCTAAACTTTTAGTGTACTTTTATATTAAAAACAAAATGTATGGCAATTTTCAAGCTGTCAGCAAAAGAAATTTTCCTTACTATTGAGAATTTTTAAAGTTGACATGAGGCTTTCATGACAGATGTTCATCAAATAAGTCTCCAAGATATTTAATATATGATAACGGATAAAGGCGTTTACCGTTTAACTTAATCTTACCTTAATAATCAAATGACTTTCTGGGACTATGAAAAATAACGTATCCAGTTTTACTTACATTGATTGGTATACGATTTGCTTTTAACCAATCATTAATACCCTTCAGATCATGATTAACTTTTTTACATAATACTTCCAATGATTTATTAATGAATAAAAGATTTGTGTCATCAGCAAAGTGATGAACAATAGAGTTGTTTATAGAAATACTTAAGACATTAATATAAGTCAAAAATAAAAGAGGACCGAGGACAGGATAAAGAGTGAAGAGTTTTAATCAAAAGTTTAAAAACTTCAGATGTTTTGAGCTCTGTTCCCAGAGTTAAGTGATATTAGGTGTCTCCTTTTTGCTTTTAGTCTTTCTAAGTGCTATTTTCGGATTCTATACCCAACAATACAAATTTTCTTATTTTTCCCCAAGCTTGTGTGTGATTTGATCTTACTTAGGTTATTCATTACACTAAGTTTACAGGAAATCTGAAGACCCATGGTTCAAAATTTCAGAAAAATTGGGTGTGATTTGATGTGGAATTACCCTTTAGTCAAAAAATTAACTTGAATAAGATAATTTTATGCAGCAAAACAGCATTATATTATAATATATATAATATTTATATAATATTTAATATATATTTTTACTGTAGTAATATTTAAACCCAATAAAGGCAAAAGTATACCCAGCAGTATATTTTTTTTAATGCTATTTCTTGAAAAATAGTTAAGAGATAATTTTGGTAAGTGGAGGTTATATTTGTCAAGAGTTATTATTTTTTGTGCAATAAAAATATTGATTTTATAATTTTGATTTAATAATGCGTTGTTTTTAATTGAACTAGAAACTGCCTCACTTGCTATGTGAAAAAAAAAAATTCTTAATTTTGAATTATTATAATTTTCTGACACGATTTTCTATTCCAATTCAAATAACGTTAAGTGTAACTCCCTCTACTAAACCAGCAACAAGATTTCCATAAAATTAATATATTTTGTGATTAGGTGAACTTCTGGGATCAAGTCATAGCAATTACGGTATTCAAAATGAAGAAATTAACAATATACCTATTTGTGAACTCCCATTTAGTAGTTCTAACAGAACCCATCATCATGAGAAAAATCGGAACAGTGTTCGTATTGGTAAACTTACTACCGGAGAAGTTCAGGGAATACAGAGACAAAAAGACTTAAGTGCTGATACTGCTCGTGAAATTTCCACTATGTTGACTAACATTAAATCTATGGCATTAGATGTCAATGTAGAACAGAGTGCTCAAATAAAGCAACTTGAAGCTCTAAATGAATGTGTTGATGGACTAAATAGTAAAGTGATGAAAACTGAGTGGAAAGTGAGGAAGATGACTTCCTAAGCGGGTTTGATTTTAGATCTAACTGTTATCATAAAAATTTTTCTCGTGTCATAGAAAATTTTGCTGAAAAATCAACTTACAAAAATTTCTTAATAACCTTTATTTCATGACCAAAAACCTTCAAACACATAGCTTATACAAACGTCCCGGCTTGTATTGGGTTGGATTTAGGCTGCAGCTCTTATAATACTATGGAAACTCTAAAGTTAATTCCAGGTGCAAGGTTTGAGAATATAAAAGTTGCCCTTCGAATTTTGCTACATTACTTGTTTCTTGTGAGTTTGAGCGATCTTTTTCTGCACTTCGTAGACTCAAAGTTTATGCTACAAGCGCTATGGTGAATGAGAGGCTGAATGGTCTAGCACTTATGTACATACATCGGAGAGGAAATTTTAATTTGTGATTTTTTGCTTGATAAAAGTTAATTTGGTTTCTTGTTTCATTTAGGTTTCTATTTCCTGCTCGTAAACCCTGTATGTTTGAGTTTGTTTTATGGGTCCCTGGCGCGACATTGATTTTTTCGTAAAACTTGTTAGTTAGTCAGGGATTTTGGTCAAAACCTCAGTCAGTTTAGCAAAGTTTACCGTTTTATATGTGATTGGGAAGGAACCTTGTTGTCACCATTCACATGCTTATTTAAAATTAAATAATTTTAAATCTTGTCTGTTTGTTTTACGAATGTAGTAACATATTATCGTGCTGTCATTAATGAAGATGCATTAATTGTTTATGTTGGTTGCTTCAACTTGTAAACAGCAGAAGCTTAGTTATAAATTTTCTTGCAAATATCCACTTGTCAGCCATGGCAAAAAAATGGACTTATCAACATGGGAGACCTTGCCGTGCATAATTAACTTTCAAGATGACATCCTATTGTTTACACAAAAAATTATTGTACTTTAGATAATATATATAATAACATATGAAAAAGTTAAAAGCTGAGTAGGAATTTTTTTTTTTTCTCTTTTGTTCACTTACATTCAAATTTATATTTATTTGTCAATTTTTCAATCTAGACAAATCCATAAATCAAAAAATATGATAATAAAGAACTCGACCTAGTTGAAAAATATCCTAGATCCGCCCCTGAATAAAAAAAGAGGGCGCGGGCACAATTAAAGTCTTTATATCAAATCTTCGAGGTAAACTGATTTATCATTTATTACACATTTTATTACATTTTGAAAAATTTATTTATCTCTATGTGAAGTCCAACATGAGCATGTACGGCATTTCCATTTTTAACTTTTTGTAAATTTTCTAGCGCGAATTTGTTCGTAGTTTTAATGAAACCACTCATTGCATACGTTACAGCACCTTTATTATCGTCGACTTGCATTACTACTATTCATAATCAATTTCCAGAGTTTGGTGAAATAGCGGAAGAGACTTCTGATTCAGCCTGTTTTTCGGTCATCATAAATGAAAGTGTTAACAAAAATAGAGGTATACCAATTGGATTACAAGTCTTGGTAACTAAACCTATCAATGTCAAATCAGATGAATCTGCTAGAATTTTTATTTAACATTTATAAGTCTTCCTTTAACAGCTTTTTTCAAATTGGACAGCCTAGGACTAACATGTTTATGACAATGTCCAACCAGTTCTAGTTTCTTAATGGTTTTTCCAAAGTAAAAATTTTTAGTATTTGAATAGCTTTTTCAATCATCATCACACCCTAGAACTTAATGTAACACAGAGTATGATTTTCAATACTTCGTCCGAAAATCATGCATTTTAACCGATTCCATTCCCGGAACAGAGCCTTTATAATTCAAATTGCATTTATAAGCATTTCTCCAACTAACACGTTCAACAGGATCTGTTTTTTCAAGATTAACATTTTATTTACAGCCTTTAAAATATCTACTCATAGGTTCTATATCAAAATCCTTCCCATTGTCAGTAGAAACTATTATCGCAACTCCGTTCAACAAAGAATATCCACGACTTTGCCATGTTCCGTCACATAAAACACTGATGTCTAGTATTTTATTAATGTCCTGCTCATCCATATCCTCTATTGTTGATGAACTTTTTTAACCTCAAACACTGAATCAGTCGTAGTTTCAGATGCAACTTCTTTCACAGCAGCAAAGACTTTTTTTACAAGGATATTGTAACTCTTCTCGGTCATAGGTTTGGGTATATTCATAAGCGAAGTGAAATTTTGGATTCCTACATTAGCCTGGCCCAATGATCTGATAGCATTTACAGTTCTCAAGTTAATGTCAAATGTTTCTACTTTTGTTTTCTCGCCTTCAAGAGAATGACGAGGAAAATAAAACTTCACAATCATTGCACTTCAAAATCATCAATGAGGATAAACCTTTTTTGATGTAAAGTATTCCTCCAAGTATTTAGTATTTTTGTAGAAATTTGGGTACAATATTGACTGAAAAAAATTATTCGATATTTCAACATCAATAATTCTATAGCCTTACTTGATCATTAAATATCGATGGATTGAGCCTTTTTAACAGAATCAGGATTCGGAGGCAACTTCTTGTTTACCTTCTTACTTTGTTTTATACGATCAAGTTTAACCATAAATTTAATTCGCTTTTTTTCTTGAGACAGAGCTCTTAACACAAGAAAATCACAAAAGACGACAATAATGAGGCCATTTTTAAAATATAAGTAAAACAACGTAATTATTACATAAAAAGAAGCTTTCAAGATTAGAAATCTGCGAGAATTTATCCTATAAAACTGCAATAAGAACGAATTTTTATGAGATGATTCTAAAATATAATTTGGACCAAATTTGGTACATGTTAAACAATTGACTAATTTAGACTTTTGCACTCGGAAATCAACAAATTATTTTCAATTTCATAGATCACAAAATTAGTTGAAACACCATAAACAAAATTAATTTTTGAAGATTTTCCTGGGCGTTACTCCTGTAGGAAAATCGTTGTTTACTGCAATTCTTAGTCTCAACAGCCTAAAATGTATAACACACAGGTTTGATCAGTTGGAGAAGTGTTTGAGCAAAATTTTTAGAACTACATGCCCTTTACCTAACGTTAACGTCAGCCTACATACGTTATTTTATGCTAACAGAATTTTATGTATACAGGTCTCCCAGTAAGCATGAAATCATAGAATAAGAATAAAAAATTTTTCTTATAGTGTATGTAAAATACCTTTCTGCCGCTGATATTTGATCAATTGAGGTGATGGCTAGATCAAAAATTCTTTGGCTGATTTTATTATCTCTCTTTTAATTGGTTGCCGTAATTTTGCCTTAATAATTCTATCTGAGGTGGAAAAAAATGGAGCTATAAATAAAACGAATAAATAACACTGGATTGATTTCATATTTAATTTAAAGTTCATTAACTACAACGGAAGTAAATGGATATGAAAATATTATTATCAGCGGTTCTACGTTTTTTAAAATTTGTTCCTGTGATTTGGTTTTTAAAAACCTTGTTGTTGTTTTACATTACTTTAAAAATAAAGTAAATATATTAATGATGCGGTATTTGTGTTTAAAAAAAAATTATCAAAATAGAGGATGCTAATGTACAGTATTAATAATATATAGTACTTTATTAATAAAGTACCAGAGCGTCTAATGTGACGAATATCCATGGCAACGCCATGAATATTAGTGGTTGAACAGAATTGGGGACAAAAATTTCTACTGACAATGGGAAGGTTGTTGATATTGAAGCTATGAATAGATATTTTAAAGGCTTTAAATTAAATGCTAATCTTGAAAAGGCAGACCCTGTTGAATGTGTTAGTTAAAGAAATGCTCATATATGCAAACAAACAATTTACATTATCCGCACTGCCCTACCGGTAAGAAGTCATGGTGTTAAATTAACCTGTAAAAAGCTTGAGAACACCTATAAGCGTGATCCAGGTCTGACTATAGACATAGCTTTGAAATGTAAGACTATGTTTGAGGAACATAGTAAAGATGAGCACCTTGAAAAATGTCTTCGTGGTAATAGCGAGAACAAAAAACGAAAGTTTTAATACCCTAATATGGGAACGTTTGCCGAAAAGTTTGTCTCGCTAACCCTATTTGAGTTACATATGATGCATATATATGAGTATACATATGACGCGGTATCTAATTTTAACATTGGTAAAAAAAATGTGTTCTGACTTTAAAATAAACTTATTCTTGTATCAGATATATATACATTGCAGGGATGTTTAAAATTAAACGCAAAAAGAATCCCACTGTCAAAACATAATGCAAGATGCGATGTAAGATACTTAGGGGTGAAAAAAAAAATGATGTAATTATTAAAAATGAAGGTGTACTGTTTGAAGCTGGAGGTTTTTATTGCTCTATAATTTGCTTATAAACTAGCTTTTTGCAGATTTGATATGCTTTTTTATAGCTTCTTTATTAATTTTGTACATTTTATATTTCTTTTTTATTTTCGTCAGACCTGTTTTTGAATGCCCCGGACAAGAGCTAATCATTTGAAATTTTTAGCACAGTTTTTTTCACTTGCACTTATAAAAAACTATCATTTTCTTTCTAGGAATAATTTCACAGATTTTTTTTATTTTATTTGTGTAAACAGATTTTAATTGTTTTTTTTTTTTTTTAATTTTATTTTCCTTTAAATCAAATTTTATATTAAAAGTACACCTATATCATTGATACTATAGTGTACTTGTTGTTTTAGAAAAAAAAATTTCCCCTTAAGAAATTCTAACAACAGTTAAAATTAAAAATCTTAAAAATTATTATTTAAGAAGTAATTTTCCTGAAGACGGAACAGATTGTCTCTCGAAACTTTGCTGAAAAAATGTCTTTACTCCTCATTCGGTTTTCTACTTCCTTCAATAATTATAACCAAATTTAGGAAAAAGATTTAAAAGAAGTAGTAAAATTAAATATAATTGCAAGTTTACATTATAACTTAATGTGTAAATCACCAATGAGAGCAAACATTAATTTATCTTTCGCTATTAAACACGTCGCATATGGAATAATAACATTCTCTTCTCTTATCTAGATAGTATAAGGGATGCCTAGCCTTTTTTAAAACAATAACCCACGACAAAGCTTTGGATATCAAATGAAAGATTATAATTTACTTATTTCTCCTACTGATCAACTTGAAATTTCCTAATTGATATTAAACTTTAAATCTAGAAAAGCATTTAGACCTAATAGTATACCACCAATAAGTAACATTAAAGATTTTAATAATGAATTTTCTCCCATTCTTGCTTAACTTTTTAACATCTCCTTCGATAACGGTACATTTCTTGACATTCTAAAAATCTCTTTTATTTTGCCTTTATAAAAAAAAGGTTCTAAATTTTTATGCAACAACTACAGACCAATCTCACTTTTATCCTACATAAACAAACTTCTTGAAAAACTGCTGTATTCCAGATTGTACTCTTTCCTCAACAGTTTTAACTGTTTGATAGAACTTCAACTTGGGTTTCGATTTAAACATTCAGCCTCTCTTACTTTCATAAGTATAACTGAAAAAAACAGAGAGGTTCTTGATACTGGTTATTTGTGCGTATGGAATTTTTATTCATCTTCAAGATTTTGATACTACGAGTTATAGTATTCTAATCTCCAAATTAGAGTATTATGGTATTCATGGCATAGCAAAGGATTGATTTCAATCTTATCTAAATGATCACAAACAGTTTGTTTATATCAATTTGTATGAATTTTCTCAAAATCTATTGCACGTGGTGTTCTTCAAGGATCTGTCTTAGGCCTTCTGCTATTTTTGATTTACATTAACGACTTATATAAATCGGTTAAGTTCTTTTCCGTTTATCACTTTACTGAGGACACAAATCTTCTGTTTGTCAATAAATTGTTAAATCTTCTCACTTGAATCTTCCGTCATTTTTTTAAAATCAGATATTTTTTTTAGAATCACTTGAATCATTTCCCCCTCTTCGGAAGTGATAATTTAAATTGAGTTATAATTTTGAATTTGATTGAAGAGATATCACTACTGTGATTAATATACTAAATTTAGAATAAGCTTTTGATATTTTCTGTTGGTTCCCAATGTGTAAGTTAGAGGGAACATGAATCCAAACACGAACAGATTCCCTCTTTAGGCTATAGGATATATTTAGCAATCTATACTGGCTATCAACATTTTGAACGTTTGAAGCTATACAGACAATAGCATTTTTTACCGATTTTATAACAATTTTGATTTAAATATAAATGCAATTATTTTTGTACGAAGTAATGTTTTATTCTTGTATATTAAAGTCATGATATTAAAAGTTTCAAACTAGATCTAAGCACAAAAATGGTTATGCTTTAATGCTCTGTTTGCGAAACAATAGAATAATCTAAAATTTTGAGAAAGAAATTTAAGGAACACATAAAGGAAAAGGATAATGAGGGCATGCGAACAATTTTGAGCTCTTGTTTATGAATTTTTGGTACTGGCCTTGATTAGTTTTACAAATTGACTTTATAACCTTATTCCAATTACACTACTCAATCCTAAAAGTTCTTACTTTTCAGAATCAAGTGCAGTTACAAAACTGCCTCAGTTAAATAATCCCATTCCTCTAAGAAAATTGTTTACACTTAAAGGAAACAAAGATTGAAAAGTTTTTTGTAAGTTAAACAAATTTCCCGTAAAAAAATATTCATGGAAATAATTTTAGAGCACTGATGAGGCCACATTTCTGTCATGGGAAAGTGATAAAAGATTCTAACAAAGATCAGGAATAACAAAAAGATTCAATATCCTTATTTGAATTCTGACAAGAAAGTGAAAACTTACAGTAGAGGCTCCAGCTGAAAAATGGCAGCAATACTCAATACATGGTCAAATCGTAGCTTTATAGATATAAATTACATAAAATCTCAAAAGGAAAGTGCCACACCCGGAACAGATCCAACCTTCATGGAAGCAAATTTTGCAATGGATTTCATTTAATAATTCGAAGAGAAATTATTTGTCAGTGTTAGATTCAGTGAGTTTACTACCATTCATCAGTACAGATGGAAGAAAAAATTTCATAAAACGGTTTGCGTAAATATGTTTCGTTCTACAAAGCATTGAATGACACTTACTTAACCCAGTCAACAAAACAGTGTTAAGATCATTCTCCAGATCATCTACCGTTTCAACCTTTGTCTTCCCTAAGGCTGAGCAGAGAGTAATATTATCCACATATACAGCAAGCTCGCAACGAATATCATCAAGTAAATCATTGAGAAAAATAGAAAATAAGTAGGATCCAGAACAGAACTTAAAACCAATTTTCTTCACATCTGATGAAAATGAAGACGAAGCTGTAAGATTTTATATCAGATTTCGAAATTATTGTTAAAATAATTTTCAAACACCCATATCACCTTCACTACACAGATCAAATCACTCTCAAACTTCTATATTTTTGAACATAACTTTGACATATATCTCACTAATAAATATTGCTACTAGTATCTATACAAAATTTTAGACATTTATTAAAAGGCGTATTTTAATTATTTTTATGCAAAATTGCTACTCCATTTATTGTTGTTATTTTCGAATAAAAATACAGTCTTATTCATTTTTATCTGATAAATATGAGAGATTATGGGTTTGCTTATTAAAATAACTACAGAAAGAAAGAGCTTAATTACGAGTGGGGGTATGGATTATTAACATTATACTTAAACTCAATAATCGGAGTTTTGTATCTTACTCTTCTAGAGAATTTATGTAACTTTGTACTTATACTAAGACACGTTAAAGAAATTTTGAAGATCTTTAAAATATTTTAAAGGAAACTAATACACAGTTCTAAATAATGTCTGGGCCTCTCCACTATTCCAACATTAGAGAGAATATGAGTCCAAACACTAGTGGATACATTTTAAGGCTATATATTTAGCAATCTCTACTGGTTTTCAAAATATTTTGAATGTGTAAAGCTAAACAGACAATAGATTTTTTCATGGTTTATAACATTTTTGAAAAAAACGTAACGTTTTAATCTTAATTTTAAAGGTTTACAGAAAGGAAAATGATGGTGAGGACTTGAAAATTTTGAGACCTTGTTTATGATTTTTTAGTGCTGGCCTTGATTAAGTAAGTAAGTAAGTATTTATTCTGCCACAAACAAATATACATTAGCTATGAAAATTACAAGACAACAGAAAAA
>JAUZNK010002697.1:0-11315 GCA_035046665.1 Euphysa ruthae | reverse complement strand
GGTGAAACAACAGTCATGTGAACAATGATAGTGATTGTTCTTATATTTAACGTGGGGAACCAGCAAATTGCCAAGACAATATTTCCAGATGGGCCGACGTGGTAGGTCTTGGAGTACTTACAGCACACATTTGTGCCTACGAAATTCGCTCAACAAAACAACCTGCTCATCATTGAACCATTAGTCTGCAACTGTCATAATTACATGTTTAGAAATATATACATTTCCAATACTGTGTTTTCTGTGCTAGTTTATGCTAATCCCCCTGAGTGTTAATAGTCGATTATACTGTAATGTAGATGATGTAAAATGTGGTTTTAGTAGATTTTTGGAAACAACAAAATGAATAAGTAGGCTTTTATATTGTGTTACAGGAAATCTAAAATTTTCTCTGCACAGCCCAACTATGGTGGGCTGTGCTGGAAGGGATGGGGAGGATTTAAATGTAGGCATCACCCTCAAAAAAACCTGCATCTGCCCCTGAAGCTATTGAATTTGTTTCTGATTTGCTAAAAGAAATTGAAATGTTCTAAAAGCTTAAACACTTCAATAAAAAATTTGACACTTGTGATTAAGTGAATAAATATAATGCAGACACCAAAAAAGAGAAGTCATTCTTGTGTGTTTATTCACCATTTAGCATTAAAAATATTCTACACAGTAAAATTTAAAGTATGAAAGTTAAATTAATATAATTTATAAGTAAATTACTTATTAATAGCAAAATCAGCCATATTATAATATGTATAACAGTAACTAGCCAATCCATCTCTCCCTGCTCTTCCAATCTCTTGATAGTAGGATTCAATGTCTCGAGGGGCACCATAATGAACAACCATTCGAATATCTGGTTTATCGATTCCCATACCAAATGCTACAGTGGCAACAATACACTAAAAGATAAAAATAACAGGGTATTGTTAATAAATATTATGCAACCATAATAAGCTTTTTAACTTTTTCAGATTAGTTGGAATTTGCTAAAAATCACTTAAAAATAAGATACAAAAATTATGCAGGATTTGGAAAATCTTTCAGAATCAATGATTCTCTTAAATTGTGAAAGTAGTCTTGTTTCTTACTATAAACCAGAAGCTATAGCTAGAAAGAAGAATGGCAAGGCTGTAGGCACATTGGGAGTAGTAACTGAAACAGTTAGAAGTATTTCTTAAGAAAACAGAAAAATTTCACCTTATAAGATAATCTAAATAATGTCCTATGGTTTTTAGCCTAACCCAAAACTTGAAATAGAAAAGTTACGTATGAGATTTTTTTTTTCAGATATAGATTTCAATATATCTCTTCTTTTTATGGATTTTAACCATTGTTCAATATTCTAAAAAAATTCATGGAAGCGTTCATGTCCAAAATAACTTTTATTATGTCCAACAGACCAATATTAGCATTCTACAAAAACATGATAACAGAAATAAATATTATTAGTTTAATTAAAACCGATAACACAGTCAAGGAAAGAAAACATGACTGAATGAAGAAATGAAGCAAAGTTTTAATCTTAAAAATGACTAAAAGCTAAATTTTAATGAAAATTTGAAAATACAAAAGATACTTTGTATATTTTATTTTTTGCAGAAATTTATTATTTTTGTGTCACAATGTAAATAGGCTTAATTTACAACTTTTTTTTTGTTTTGATATAAACAGGATTTAGTCCAATAGAAAAATTCTAGTTTGCTCAGATTTTTTTTTTAAACCTTCAAAAGAAAGCACAATGTAATAATGAATTATTTAAATGTATGGTTATGTTGCAAAACATTTTTTAGTTAAATGATACCAAATTTTAGAAAAACTTTTAAACTATCAATTTTAATAGTTTGCTTGTTAAAAATAAGCCTTGGAAGTCTTACTTCTGTTAAATAAACATATCTCACAGTTTTAACCAAGGTATTAAAACATCCAAAACACATAAAATCAGCTTAAATGCTAAATTAAACTTGAACTTACATCTAGTTCGTCTCTGATAAATTTATAATGAGTCTTTTTTCTTCTTACTTGGGATAACCCAGCATGGTATGGTTCACAAGACAAGCCATAACGAACCAACACATCTGCCACCTCTTCAACTTTCTTCTTAGTCGGACAATATATTATAGTAGTTCCAGTAAAGCTATATTTTTTCCTTCCATTTTCAATTCGTTCTATCATCAACTCTGTAAGGTCGTGTTGTATACTAACCTTATTTCGTACTTCCAAGAAAAGATTTTTACGATCAAAGCCGGTACATCTAATGACAGCATTTCGCATAGATAAATTACTACAAATATCTTGACGTACCATTGGTGTAGCTGTAGCTGTTAGAGCTACTAGCGGAATATCAGGTATATATTGACGTATCAAATGAAGTTTTCTATAAGATACTCGGAAATCATGTCCCCATTGAGATACGCAATGTGCTTCATCAATAGCAACTAACGTTAAGTTGACCTGTTTTCTAAGGTTCTTTAAGAACATAGCTGAATTAGCAATAAACTCTGGTGTAAGATATACTAATCGATAATGGCCGTTGAGAACTCTTTCTATTACAGATGGATCGTCTTGTGCACTTCCAAGATAACATGCATTTATATTAGCAATACTATGAAAGAAGTAGAATAAATTTTTTTTTACAAAAAACTCAAGAAGATACAAAATTGATGAAAATAAACTTTTAATACTCTTTTTAGATGAAGCAGACAACCGTTTTAGCTTTGTGCTCTCATATTGTTACAAATTTTATAAAAACTTTATAAAAAATGTTCTAAAAGAACACAGATTTACAGCAGGTGGCAGATATAAGACCTCAAGAATTCTAAGAAAAATTTTAAGAACTTGTTTTTAGGCATAAAGTTACTAAAGTAAACATTTTTGGAAATTATAAAATAAATTTTTCAAAATTCAAAACCCACCCTTGACATAGTGTTCAAAATTAAATGTAATTGTTCCAAATCAATTGACTCATGACTATCTTGGCTTATTGTAAAGTGCAAAAATCATAAACATTATTTTGAGAAATATTGTTGACGAATCCCTATATAGCATAAATTATGCATGCATAACACTAGAGAGACTTTTGGCCATATTTGATTCCTAACCGTTTTAGATAACTTGAATAAGTTAATGTTTGGTTAATATGGCATGTCTGCCATGCTCTAGAAAAAATTATAAACATTATGTAATTTAGGCATAAAATGATCATATTGAGTCCAGTACAAAGTTGAGTCAGTTAAACAAAAAGGTTAATTTTTTTTACTTTTTATTTCTTTTCTTTAATCATTGCTTATCCCAATCAAAAATATCTAGCAAAAACAGTTAAAAATATATTCTTTTTATACTACATTATTGCAATTTTTGTAAAAGTTAGTGTAAATTTTCTTTACAAACTAAGCATAAAAAGGGATTGCTATAACATGGAAAGTTTACTTTAGAGCTTGCACTTGATCCTCCATTAAAGATATCAAAGGAGATACCACCACTCCTACACTATTTGTGAACACAGGAGGAAACTGATAACATAAGCTTTTACCAGATCCTAAGCAAAGACAAAAGAAAATGAGGATTAAAAAATACATCAAGTATCAAATAAACGTTTTCTTTTTTTAGTAAAGCGCAGTAAAATCACTTTTTGAATAAAGAAGGATAAATTTTACATGTAAATTTTTTACCAGAGCATATGGGAGACAGGCTTGACATAACTATACCATATGAGAGATAGGTTTCAACTCTATCATACTTATGTAGTCGAGATTTAGATTTAGATCAAGACTTTTTATTAACATTCATTAGTAACCTTAATAAAACCTACTTTTTAATCAATTTATACATAATTTATTTATTTATACATAATTTATTTATTTATTTATACATAATTCACTTAAAAAAAAAGCACAAAGTTATAGAAATAGATTTATTTTATTTAAACTTTTATTTAAACTATGTGGGAAATTTTGCTTAAAAACTAATTAGCTTTTGCATGAGAAAAATGTATTTAGGCCTATATTTGGGAACTTTTGGATAAGTACAGGAAAGTTTTTTTTTTTTTTTTTTTTAAATTGAAAATCTTTATTGAATTCAAAATATATTTCAGAAAAAAAAAACTAATGAATGATTATTACTGTTTGAATTTATAGCCATGTTGGTTAAGCGACACCCACAACACATACATACCTGCCAAGAAACTTTTTGGTCTTTCATAACCAGGTTTTTCTTTCCAAAGATCCAAAAAAACTTTATATGGTTTACGGAAAAGTTTTACAGATAAATGAATGGACTGGAAAACAGACAGCTTTCCTAAGAATTGAACTGAGAAAATATTCAAGAAATTTCAATATGGGCTCAGGACTGAAAAATGAAATATCATAAAGTGCAAACGATATTATTCAAAAACAATCTTCTTACCTGTTGCCATAACAACACAATTATCTTGATTATCATAAATAACTGAACGAATAACTTTCCATTGCATTCTAAATAACAAAAGATGTCCAGAATTTAAATTGTCAGCAATAGTTCTTTATTTCTGAAATAAAATTTTTTATCAAGGAAAATTCACAGAAACAATTCAAAAGAAGTAAAAATTTTAATAACCTTTAATAAACCTTTATTTTATACAATAATATATAGTTCTAAAACATATTTATTTAGCCAGATACATAAAGTCAAGGGATTTATATGTTATAATATGTCCTTAGCTTAATGGGACTGCATGTGTAGGCTAAGTTGGGACTGCATGTATACGCTAAGTTGGAAATTCATCTATTAATAAGCATAAATATTTTTTCCGTCAAACCTATGCTAGCACAGAAAATGGACTTAGAACTGTATAAGAAGAAAAAGATAACAAAATTTAAATGCATCATGAAATAAATATCATGTTAGGTGTTAAAAAGCAAGATTTTTCAACATGTCAACGTAAAAGTCAAAAAATGTTCTTATAATCCTCTAATTTTATGATAAGTTAAAATAAACATTATTATTATAATTAATTAATTTTGGGGTCATTCCATGTTACACTACATGGCGCTGCACCCTACATTACCGAATTTGTTGAAATTTAGCACGTATGCTCATATTCGTGAATTATGAAGGCATGTGAATTTTTTTTCCAAAATTCCTATTGGTTCAATATTTAAGGGTACTTGAAATTTCCCCTCCAGAAACCAGAGGCCATGCGATGCCATAAGTTTTTGAGTTTGTGCATCTGCTATGTAACTACATATAATGGTATGGAGCTGAACATTTGTACTTAGGGAGGTTTTCACAGCTGAACCCAAAAAGTACAACTTAAGAGATGAGAACATGGTGTATTTTAAGAATTTTCATCCTGACCCAAAAATTTGATTTTGAGATTGGAGTAACAAAAACAGGCCTAGAAAAACTAGAGTGAATATATTAACTTTCATGATAAATATTGTTTTGGGTTTTTGTGTTGTTAAGGAAACATTGCTGTTTGAAGATATTAATGTAAAAATATTTATTAAAAAGCAGTCAAAATATCTGATAAATTTAAACTATAACATATAAATTCTCAATAATATACAATTTATATAATTTGTAATAACTAGATTATTCTATAAAATCAAATCTAAATAATTTCAAATAATTAATTAACTTTTTAATTAAGTGAGTAATTATATGGATTTCTTATATTCTAACAGATAATTAAATAAACATGGTCATTGTGTTTTAATTAAATGACTGGAAAGAGTCAATCTTAATTTATGTTAATAATATTTAAAATAGTACAATAACATCTTTTATACCATAAAAATATTTCAACTGTTTAAACATATCTTCAGTGAAAAATATACACTAGCATTCATGGCATATGATAAATTTGAGACTTTTTATAGACCCAGAGATATGGATATGGTAGACTACATAAATGAGTTTCAAAAGAGACCCAACAAAATCAAATTATATAAGATAAATTTACCAACTGTAGTGTTAGGTTACTGATTGCTTGTAAGTGCAAAAATATCAATAGAAAAACAACAGCTGCTGAGAGCAACATTAAGAGACCTATCGTTTGATGCAAAGAAAAAACAACTGAAAGCAATTCCTGATAGCGGCAGGGAAATCGGTGGAGATGTGAGTATAAAAGTGGAGTCAGATGTGTATCATGCTGAAAAATAAGAAGAAGTGGAAAGAGTTCAAGAACTCTCCCTTTAGAGGAAGATTCTAGGGAAGAGCCAGAAAAAGAGGAATTTTTCGAGCAGGTAGAAGAGAGAGTAAATTCTGGGATGGGAAGCTGATACTAAAAGCTATCAAATTGAATGTATCACTGACAATAGGTCACTTTTGGAAGCTACAAAAACATTGAGTGAAAAACGACTTAAAGTAGACATCAGTTTAATAAGAGAAATGATTGAAAAAGGTGTAGTCCACTCAGTAAACTGGAAAGATGGCAAATATCAGTTAGCTGATTGTCTTAAAAAAGCTGCTGCAACATGTTCCAAATTGATAGATATCTTTCACCATGAGTTACAAATGTAAATCTATGGTTTTTTAAGTAGTTTCATAACATGCAACAAAAAAAATCAAAAAAGTTAATTAAATTGTCCCAAATTATCAAAATTAAGTTTAATATTCGATTTTTTTCTAACTTTATGTTATGTATGTTACATAAAGACGCTATTATCATTTATTTTGAATGAACACTTCATAAAAACTAAAATCTAAAATATCTCAGAACGATTTTTTTAGGATACTTTTTACATTTTAAGTACACTATCTTGGCATAAAAAACCTTATTCTGGTTAAGTAGCAATAACCAAAATTTTTGAACGAAAATTTGTTTTTGGTTCAATCAAAACCATATCTTTGAAAATTTGGTCTTTAACAAGCATTAAGCAAATTTAAGTTTTTTTCTTGCACTGCAGAATCTGATGGGTTTTTAACGTCCAGTTGCAAAAGAACTGGAATTTTTAGGATGTGATCATATGGAACCCATTTTTTTTTTTTTTTTACTCAAATTTATGAAACTTGCTTCAAATTTGGCAAAAAAAAAAGCTTCTTATAAATTCCTTTCTGTAAAGCAGTAGAAATTTAAAAAAATATGCTAGAATAACTTCATAGATTTCTTCTCTGGTGAACCAATATCTTACTTACGGTCTAAAGCTAGAAAACCCAAAATATTCTTTTAAAGTATCAATGTGTTCTTTAGCAGGGGGTTCACAGTCATCAATATCTGAAGAAAAATAAAGCAAAGCACTAGATTATTGAGAAAAATGAATATGTAGTCCAGGTATTCACAGAAGTTATGCCAGGTATAGGTAGAATTTTATGATAAATCCAAATATAAAATAAAAGGATGATTTATATGAAAAAATGTACTATCATAAGTTTAAAAAAAAATCCGTTTTTTTTTTAAACTTGAAAAAGGGGAAAATCTAAAATTTGTTAAACAAGGCTTTCAGTGTAGTGCTAGAAAAACTTTTTTGTTATATTTGTTATAATTCTAAAACCTACAGAATAAAGAGCAATTTTTTATTTGTTTATCTAATTTGACACCTGTTTTTGCCAAATGCCATCTTAGCACAAAATGTTTTTTTTTATAACTTTTAGAAGAGAAATTTTATAAATTTTTACAGAAAACCTGTAACATGAACTTAAAATATGAAACTTAGAGACAGTAAAAATGAAACGGAAATGAAGAAAAAAATGTATATAGTAAGTCTTACAACATGATTGGAAGTTAATTTAACTAAATTACAGGCTCACTCGAAAATCTAATAGAACGATATTAAGTAAGAACCAATAAATGTTGGTAAACTGGGAAAAAAAAGAAACACATTTTTCAGCTCTTCGTTAAAATTTCAAAAATTCTGTGTTTATGCCTTTAATGATGTTTTGGGTTCTGGAGAATGGGCCAGATAGCATTTTCAAGAGTAAAATGCAAAAGTAACCATAAATAATATTTTCAAACACCATACGGAATTTAAGAAGAATTGGAAAATAATTTCTTGAAAATAAAAAAATATCTTATTTTTTCAATATTTTCATATCTGAAATATATGAGGGGTCTTTTCAGCAAAGGATTTTTAGCAGGAAACCATATCAATTAAAAAATAACTTGTGTAGTCCTTTAATTTAAAATCAAATTAAAAAATAAATAAAAATATAACTATTTCAAAAAAATATTTTTTAAGCATAACATGAGTGTAATTAGTTTTAAAATAGCCATAATAGGGTATATTTGGACTTAGCAGCAAAAATTACACTTTTTTGTATATCATTGCTTATTTTTTATGGATATCATTGCTCAATTAGACCGTTTTTTTTTTTTAAATTTAAATATGAAACTTATTTTTTATTGTCTTAAATGTAAAAACTTCAAATCTAAGCATTCATCCTGTCATATGTCAGTTAAAAATAATCCTCCTCTTCAAATAACAGATAATCCACAATATTCAATTTTTTACGAATTTCTTTCCTCCTGCAAAATTTTAGAAAAAACTATGAAGAAGCTTTAAAAAAATTTGATTACAGATTTGCTTTACTGGGAGTCAAATAAAGCAAATTTATTTACATGATATCTGATGTTTATTTAATGAGTTTCTGCAGCCCTTCAGTTATATTTGATTTATATCCTATCTCCTAATCATATCACCGCCTTCTTAAAAATACTTGTCTAGCAAGTAGAACCCTCTCCATTTTTAGGCCTCTTACATTAAGGAAAATTATGTACATCCAATTTATTATACAAAGCCTAACAAGACACTCATCAGCTTCTAATATATCCTTTAATATAAGAATATCTTTTTGGATTTAGAAATATCTATAAGAAAATTGCTTTTTGAATGTTTATTGGAAATGAAATAAAACCTGCCTAATAAACCATTTTTTTTATCTGCTAAACAGTTTTTTCTAACAAAAAATTGTCAACTAATAGCAACCTGCAAAAGCTAAAATAATGTAAAAAAATATTAAATAAAATAATAATTAATAAATAATGTCGAATTGTTTATTTGCAGGGTTGAATGGTTCCATGAAACATATTTTCTTGTAATGAGCATGATTTCAGTTCTAAGAAAAATGACTTTTATTGCCTGATAAATGCAAAAGTTTGAAAAATATGCGAATTTATTAGTTTTTGTACTCATTACTATATTAATAAAAAAAAAAAAAAAAAAATAAGTTTAAGATTGTATGGAGTATATTATGAATTAGCCAAATATACATGATCATGGATGAATAGACGAGCGCAGAAATTTCACTAAAACAAAAGAACAACTTCCTTAAAAACATACTTTCTGCAACATCTTCAAGCGCTGTTGTAATATCTTGGTTATCATTTAAAGCAATCTAAAAAATCAATAAACATTTTTTTTTTGTCATTATAATAATTTAGGAGACAGAATATATCCTATAAATTGAATGCTGAGTTAATCAATTTATTTGGTTGTTTTTTTTCACAAAAAAGATCAAAAATTAAATAAATCTTAATACTAACCCATACTAAGTATCCTTATAAAATGAAAAAATTATTTGAGATCAGCGTTGAAATTTTCGGCTTCATTGCTAATACTATTAAAATAGATGTATATTTAGGTATAAAAAATAAATTTGATATAAGAGTAAATAAATTTTTCTTCTATGACCCGTTTGCTTTCCCTAGTTTTTTGCAATCTAATTTCTAATGTTCCTCTTTTTATAGTGACAGCAGAAAGTCAAAACTTACAACTTTAGCAATTTAATTTTCTTTCAAACTTTTCTCAAATTTTAGAAAGGATAAAATAAATGTAATAAGTTCTAGTATTGGTTAGCCATCATTGGTTGTTTTTTAAAACAACGCATGACATTTTTGCACTTAAGAAAAGCAACTTAACTTAAATGTATGGTAACTGATTTTAAACTTCATAAGTCTGGCTGGCCGGACATGAACGAAATTTTTTTTCACCCAAGTGGTCAATCAGAAACAAGCCATTTATTTAGAAAGACCAAATATATTGCTTTGAATTTTCAAAATCAAAACATGTAATCCACATTGAAAAATTTTTATGTAATTCCCTCATAATTAAAATATTTCCTTTTTAATAGACTGATATGCATAAGAATTATTTGCAAAATGCTTGTTATGATCTAAAATGAGCGTATCTATGCTTTTGAGAAATCTAATTTAACCTGGAATATAATTGGTTGGTGTTCATGTTTAAAAATTTCAAGCAAACAGTAGTCCTTGGGAATGAATTCGCAGCCTAAAATAATTGAAATTAACTCAAACGATCAAATTTTTTAAATGCGATAATATTATATAGTACTCTGTAGCAAATTATTCTTTGTTTAGGATATAATTGTTTTTATTTATAATTTCGTTTAAATTTTGAAAAATTATTTGTTAATATAAATACTAAGACATTCATTTGATAAGAAATTGGTTAACAGGAGGGAGTCACTCATAGAGATGAAACAATGCAACAAACTTTGATTAATAGACTATTGAGTACATACAACTTTAAAAACTATTCTTTTAAATTGGGTTCGGTTTAAATCAAAAATTGATTCATATTGACTAAAATTGCTGTATTTTATAGAAAATAGTCTGTAAATTTCCATCAGTGATTTGTTCCATTCAGCAGTACACCAATTAAACTAAAATTAAAATTTAGTAATTTTATTGAGTTTTTACCATATTTTACTGTTTTAAATGATGGTAGGGCTAGCTTTCTATTATTAACACCACGGGAAACGTAATTATGAGTATAGAGACTCCCAGAAAAGTAATTAGATATTGATACCGGAATGTTATTTTTAAAAGAAACGTATACAAACATAAGATTGAAAATTCTAACAAGATTCGAGAACAAAGTTTTATTCAAACTATGAAACAAAAATGATGCATTAAAGTGGAAAGACTGAAAGTTTATTATTCTTTGAGCAGACCTTTGAAGTGAAAATATTTATTTAATAGATTGTTTCCACTCTGACCCCAAACCTGACAGCAATAGTTGATATGCGAAGAAAAAATTGAAAAATAAATAGAACAGATGACATTATTATTAACGTAATGATGTATTTTTGAAAGCATGCTATTTGATTTACTAAGTTTTTTAATTAGTTCATTAATATGATATTTCCATGTCGAACTCTCATCAATCAAAACTCCAATGTAATTAACATACATTGGAGGGTAAAGACGTTTTCCGTTTAATTTTATCCTTAATTCATAGTCAATAGGTTTTCTTCTGCTACGAAACACAATTAGCTCGATTTTACTTATATTTAGGGAAATTCTGTTAACATTTAACCAGTTAGTAATACCTCTGAGATCTGAATTAATCTTTTTACTTATAACATTTATTGACTTGTTTACATAT
>JAUZNK010002696.1:0-11316 GCA_035046665.1 Euphysa ruthae | reverse complement strand
TTGGCTTGAAAGGAAAACGTACAGCTTGAAATATGAAGAGGTATAAAAAAATATTGGCTTGAAAGGAAAACGTACAGCTTGAAATATAAAGGAAGAGCGATGAAAAAAGCAGCAGCTTTTAAAACAAGTGTGATTAAAAAAAATTTCTATCTACAAAACAGGTACTTAAACATGAAATGATAAAAACGCAGTGTATGGAATATCAATAAAATACTAATCTCACTTTCTTCATTCGATGATAAATAACACATTCTGGATGATAGAGCTATGGTTATCATCTAAGCTTTTATTTGATAACGTCAAATTTTACTTAAAAGGATTATGGAAAACTTGTCAATCCTATCTTGCTTTTGACTTGTGGGTAAATATTTGTATGAAATAGTTGCTTATATCAATTTAGTATTTAACAAGTAAAACAACACATATTGATATAGAGTATGTAGTTTTGAAATATATTCATGATATCTCGACTCTATTAATCTCTGTTACTATCATAGTCACACAAAAAAGATAGTCAGACACCGAGTCTCGCTGTTACCTTTTTGGAAGCGTTTTTCTAGAGCCCAGTCCACTAACAAATGCTTTAGATAAAATAAACATTAGGTACATCGCTGTCATTTCCGAAGAGTATCGTGTGTTTGAAGCCATATCTTCAAAAGGCCTGGAGACAACTGTTCTACTTTTTACTGTGGTACTTCTCGAAAACATAGAGGATTCCTAGTTCTGAGGAATATTTTAGTTCAAAATGTAGAGACAGATTGGTAAACATCATCACAAGAGATCGCTTTATGAATGCTAGCTTGGAAATCGAACCGATGAAATATCTCTACACTTATGCGGGAAACACAATCTTTCGCAACTCAATGCAGTTAAAACAACGTTAAAACCTGGATCCATTCCAAACTTAAATCTACCAATTCTGTTTCTACCAAAAAATCATCTTCTTCAATTGTTTCAGTGCTACCTTCAGATAAATCTATTAACTAGCAGAGCCGTAGCAACAGATTTCTAAAAAGTTTTCTCAAATAAAAGGGCTCTAAAATCTGGCGCCATGAATGATTAAAAAAAATTTTTTAACAATTCCTACATCGCTGAAAAAATTTATTGCTAAGGTGGAAAAATAAAGAGAAATTTTTTTGCAAAACAATTAAATTTGATGCAATTTTATTAAGATATGATCTGAAAACTGCTTTTCACTCTTCGTTCCTTTCTAAACATTATTTTGCTATTTTTTTCTAAGTCAGCTTTATCAGCATGGTCCTTATGGACACGCCAGACTATCAGCTGATTCATTCTTTGACCAGACATGGTTGACCTTAAGTAAGTCTATATTCTTTCAAGGGCAGAGAATGAATTTTCACGTATTGCATTTGTAGCTTGCCTTACTAGCATCTTTAACTTGTTTTACCAAAATTTATCTTGGACAGTTGATATAGATGGATCTTGCATAGTCCTACTTTAAGTTATCACTTTGCTTTAAAATTATGGTTCCAAAAGATCCAAAAACAAAATAGAATGTTGTTTCTATATCCATAACATAATTCAGCTTCACCAACACTCCAGTATCTTGCGCAAACTACTCACCTTTCCCAAAGATCAATAAGCTCTGAATAATTGATTATTTCAAGTGCTCATTTGCGAAATAAAGGTTACGTTCTGCTTTTGTATCATTTTTTGTACTTTCTTTGATTTCTTCTACTTTGGTATCTCTTTTTCGAGATTTTTTCGTTAATTTATAAATGTTACGCGCAGCTTCTAAACGACAAAAATTACAACATTTTTTCAAGTTTATTGTTTTTATACATTTATAAAAATCGCTTATAATATTTTTAACCGGCTTGAATTATTGAAAATGTAAAATCCTGGAGGAAAATGCAGACCTAACCAACCTTTAGGGATAATTTGAACAAAACATGATTAATATTAAAATTATTTCAAACGAAACTTTTACAATAATCTTCACATCTACATTTTCTTTTTTCAATAAATTGAACGCGATAACAAATAAAAAATTAAACACATTAATTTAAATATAACAAAAAATATTTCTTGTTGAATTTAATATAAATTCATTCGACATTAATAATTGAAGAGTATCAATCATTGAATTTATAAGAGGAATTATTATTAATGCTATTTAGATAACAATAAAATACCGCCGTGTCATTATTTTACTATGGAATGTTTACAATGTTATAAATGTTCCTTATCACACATCGACTTGAACATCTAGTGTTAATACATATTACAGGGCTGACAGAATTTAGATGGTATATGTCGGCCCTCGTTCTGAAACCGAAATTCTTAATACACGTATCTATATAAAAAAAGGGCTGACACCGCAATTTTAAAGGCGAAGAAGTTAAAATGTTAGCTTAACCTAAAACCTTTAAAAGTCAATCAATTTTTTGTAATTTTCAGAAAATATTGAGTGGTCATAGTCTCATCAGCTTTAAAATAACACTTGGAAAAAAGCTAAAAATTCAAAGCAAGACTAAATACTAAACTTATTATAGTACTAAATATTTTTGGGCAACCAAAAATTTCTTTGATATCAAAAATTTGCTTTCATTTTTCGGTTTATATAGAAATTTAATCTCAAGGAAAACACCCACGTAAGGATTTAAAAAAAAATTTGTTGAATATTTATCTTTTAAACATACTAAATATTTGAGCTCAAATCCAAGAAATCTTCAAAAAAAGTTAAACTACATGTCACGTATATCATTTTTAACTAACTTATTTTTAAGGCGCTTAATATTTAAACACGCGTTACACAATAATATATTAATTTGGTATAAATAAATATAAAAATTCAGCTTAAACTAAATCCTGCTACTAAGTCGAATACTGCTAGTGTATACAAGTGATTCAAAAGTAAATTGACTTTTAGTTAGTATTAATGTAAAATATCAATATATATAGGTGTGCGAAAGCATGACAAACTTGTTGGCAAGCAAAAGTTTAAACTGTTATGTGATAATTCATGATGGTGATGGATGAAAACTGCAACAGAATTCAACAAATAAAAAATTTGTATACCAGTGATTAATATACAATAAAACTATAGCTAAATAGAAGTAAATTCTCTGTCGACAGTATTGAAATTACTTTTGATTTGGTTTCGATCTATTGAAATAGTTTATACAAAAAAAAAAAAAAAATAATAATAATTTTATGGTATATCACATAGTGAAATAAAAATATTGCTTTTAATTTAAAAAAAGAATTTAAGTTTAACTTAGAGTATGCAGCATCCGCGTTTCTATAGACACGAAATTAAATATTAAAAAAAATTTGATGCTGACATTCCAATGATTCTTTTGTTAAACGTTTAAATAAAATTCTGTATGGACAGTTCGAAATTAATTTTTACTTGTTTTTGATTTGGCAGCTAACAGCAAAGATATCTTTTCTTATGTTCTCGATGTAATAATTTTCTAATGTTCAAATATTGTTAATAAAAAAATGGGAAGGCGAGAAAAAGTATGAAAAAATGGATAGAATTTTGTCTCAAAAATCTGCGGAGTTCGCTATGCTCGCTTTTTTGATTTCGCAATAAAGATAAGAAATTTAATTTAAAATTTGCGCTGTTAATTAATGTTGTCTACTTTGGTCACTAATGCTTTCATTAAGAAATGTTGTAAATTTAATTCTTTAAATATGATGGATGACCATTTAGTAAATATATTTATTCCGTAAAATAAATTTTTTCTAAATTCATAGGATCAATCTATTAAAAAATCCATAGATATCATAATACCTCATGTTTTTTTTCCCAAAATGTGGTGTGTAGAAACAAATGGTGTGTGGAAGCAAGTGGTGTGGAAACATGTGGTGTGCGGAAACAGATTTTTCTAAACAACGAAGAAGTTTTTATATTTCTAGAAAATTAGCAATATCAAATTCTTACTTTTAAAAAGAAAACAGAATTTTTTTTATCAGAATGCAACAGATAATCACTTTCAGTTAATAACAAAGTGCAAGTATTTATCTAGTTTTGTTTTTTTTATTTTGATACTTTAGATTGGAAGACACAAAATTTAATTTAATGGAAGTGTCAAAATATTAGGAAAATATCGCTAAACTTCCAGTTATATTTATGTCAAAAAATTCATATACTCTGCTTGTGTATTTATTTGGATAAAATTAGTTATAAAGCTTTCAAAACTCTACCATCAACATCGTTTTACACCAAGACTTTTGGCAACATTTTCGAGAACATACGAAGTATATTACTATTTCACCCTTTTGATGAATACATTAGCTTTAACTTGAATTTTAATAAGAGAGAAACTCTAAATGGATTTATAGTTATATCAAAGATGTTGAAACAATTTCCATAATTTTGTGCTTTGCCTCCCTGCGCTCTCATTTCAATCAGATTTTATTTATATCATCGATGTTCGACAGTTTCTGCAGTCACATCGAGTTGGTTCGTGGATTTGGAATGTTTGCCATGATCTCACGTACTCTCTTGTATGCAGCAGACAATGTGCTTCAACAAAATAAGTTTTTTTTTCAAAATCTGTCGGCTGACAACAACGACACGAAGTTTCTCCTTTTCCTGAAGGATGTTTATCATGTGACATACATGCTCCAATACACTGGTTCATTTTAACTCTCGCTCTACATCTCTCCCTAAAAGAGATCGTAACTTTTGGAAGTAACATAAGCTTACAATGAGATGATCTAGATTCTATATATTTCGTTTCGTTAAAGGTGTAACAGATGAACAATATTAAAATAGCAATGTGTGTTTTAGTACATATTGAAGCCATTTTATATCTAAACTAAACAAAAAAGAAAAAAATATATATGAAGTAAAATGGTAACATAAATGAAAAATTTGGAATTTATTATTTATGTTATCTTTAAAACACGTATTATTAAAAACAGGTTTACATTAAAACAAAGTAATTAAAATAATTCCTATTGGGAGTTTAGTACAAGAAATAGTACACTTGTCTCACAGATAAATACCCATAACACCATAAGAATTATTTTTATAAAGGATATAAAGGATATTTTATAATCATGCATTATTCTTAGATATTTTTTCTTTTTAATTTTTTGTGTTAATATAGCTATGTATTCTTGCATCCTAAAAGTGACGTAAGTATCTATCAGATAAACTGCGCAATTGTATTCCATTAGGTTTAAAGGTATTTAAAATAAATTTAATAATTTGAAATTAAATAAAAGATTGCATAAAAAGGTTTTTGTTATACATATACTTCCTACGGTTTTAATTTATTTCATAGTGGAAATTTTTACCAAAACATTTGACTTCAATATAACTTTCCTGAACTGATAAAAAAAGTCATAATTCCCAAGTCATAAATCATGTTTTCTCGTGAAGAGACTGAATATTCTTTGATCTATGCACCGGCTATATCTACAAAAGGATTGATTTATTAATCAATACCATCTAAATGTTACTCCGTATATGGTAACAGTGTTGGTTGCATAAAATGAAAAGTACTCAGTGGACTCGGTATGAAGACAATACCTATTATTTTTGCCCAAGTGAAATAAGATTAAATGTAATTCAGACTGTATACCTTATGATGATAGATTACCTAGATTAAAGGCTGCATTTATTGAAATTTTCTATGGACGTCAATGCAGACTTGTATACACAAAACAAGTTCGAATTTATAGCAAATCAATTAAAAATTAGCTGTGAATTTGCATTTATTAATAACCCACAAAGAATTTTGAGAGATGATTTTTGTACTTCACAAAACAGATATTGAACGCTTATGGTAAAAATAAATTTTGTTTAAAAATAATTATTAGTAAAATATATCGCGTACACGGACAATTCCAACCCAGATAACTCATACCCGGATAGTTCCTACCCAGAAAATTTCCATCCGGAAAAATCATGCTCAAGAAAATTCTCACTCGGATAACCACCCAAAACACTTCCAAATGGTCAAATAATATCCAAATAATTTTTTCTACTAACAAAAAAGAAAACACCTCCAAATTCTGGTTAATGTGTAATCCTAAAACAACAGACGGTTTTACTTTCTATTTTTTATATGATTTTGTCATGCAAGATAGTGATTTTTTTTCTTGTGTTTATTTTATAAATCTGAATTTAAGAAAACAGTTAAATTATAGAGTTTAGAAAAACCGGTGTTATTCTAATATCAAAATTGTTGGTAGCGACGATATTCTATGGCATAAAAATGAATACACGCATCCGACATCACGAAACAATTTTGACCTAGCACCAACATCCAAATGGTATTGCAAGAGCAGATATTCCTGAAATTTATCAATAATTCGAACATACTTGATATGGGGAAACTTTTCTGATAGTGGTGACTATCGTTATCCTAGATACCTCTTGGTTAAATGAAGTAAATGTATCCATTCGTTAATATGTATTATTGACAAACGAAGCCCAAGACACCATTAGCAGAATGTGAATGGAAATAGCACGCGTGGCATAATCTTTCGGAAGTTACGAAAAATTTCGAAAACAGACATAAAAGCTGCCAAAAATATCTTTGGTATAGTAATGAATGGATGGTTTTACCACCTGTTTGTAAACTTTTAGACAAACAGCACTCCCAGTGAGGTAATAATAATTTTGCCAACACTTTTCTATCAAAACCTGCACGTGCTTTTGTTGCACATGACAGACAAACTTGTTGACCACATTAAAAACACATATAATGGAAATTGAGGTGATATCATCGAATACTTTGAAGATAATTGTATCAGTCGATTCAGGAGGAAGGATCTCCGGAGAGCAAAGCTTTTATGCATTAATTTAAGAAGTATATTTTAAAGAACTTTTAATGAATTTTTATGCACGAAAAACAGTATTTAAGGGCATCATAGAGGTTTCCAAGCAAAGGTTGCTCTTTGTTATCCAAAATTTTGGAGATTTTTATATTTCTAGGAAATCTCTAGTTGCTTAGAAAGGCTTTTTTTTTTTTTTTTTAACACCTTAAGAACAGCTTTTCTGATAATTAAAAAAAAAAAAAAGAAAAAAAAAAAGCCTTTTTAATTCTAAATTTTTTTAGTTTCAAGTTTTGCAATTTAGCGTTTTACCACCCGTGCAAAGGTCAGCTTTCTTCTGCCAGCACTGCTACTGTCTCAGGATCAGGACTGACTTCAAGTTGATAGCTTAAACTTTTAGGGTACGCACATATTGTGTTATTATGTTACACCAACCAATCATCTCTAGAATAGCCCTGTACTTCTTCGAAGTAAAGTAAAGCGCCTTTGCTCTGAAAGTCTAGCTAGTTGGGCAGAAAAATTTGGTCCCTGGAAAAGCTATTTAAGTCAACATTGGAATTATTAATAAATATATTTAAATTATATTTTTTCTTTGCTTTTCTAAATTGAACTTAAAAAATTAGGTTTGTTGTAGCTAATCTTAATGACTCCATCATTTTTAAGAAAGATTTTTATCCTTCTTCTACATAATAAACTAGATATTTCTTCAAATGCAATGATGTTATAACATTTATATAACAAGGTTGATACGTAAACTATCGTGGCAAAACCATAGATTAATGTGAAAGTCTATCTATGAGAATTTTTAATTCGGAAGACGATCTGAATGATCTTATCATCGAATCAGGCAGTGGCTAAAATAAAGCTCCCATTTGTGCTACGGCAACAATGATAACGAAAATTTTTTATTTTTAGTGTATTTGAACCAAAGACATTTTCCATTACAATGCAATATTATCGAAAAATGTGCTACCGCTGGGCCTCATTTACTCTTTTGCTCACGTGTTTTTACTTAGCCATTTAGCCTTTTAAGCCAATCGCAATATTTTTCGAGATATTGCTCCTTTTCTTCAGAAATATTAATGAGCAATTAAGATAGATAAATAAAGATTTCTTAGAACCGCGTTAGTTTTAGAAATTTATTTATGAATGGATGAGGGATTTTAGTGGTCCTGAGCGCTCGTTATGCAATAAGCTATAAAAATTATTTATATTTTGATAGATAAGTCCCCACTTTCCATGAAACCTCTTGAAAAAGGTGGTTCTCCTACACGAAATTTTTTTTTTTTTTTTTTTTTTTTTTTAATTTAATATATTTTTAAAATTTTTTTACTTAACTCTAACAAACGGAATAGGGTTAAATTGATTCATGTTTGTGCTTCTACTCTTTACAAATAAATATAAATAGATATTTGTGGAGACTTGCTCCCATGAAGGTTACTTTTAAAAGTTCTTAGAGCAAATATTTAACAAAATGATGAAACAGAAATTAAAAATAGTTTACTATCAAACTTTTCAATCGCGCTGAAGAAATTATTCTTTTTTTTCAAAGACGTGAATGGCCCATAATAGAAATCGATTAATACTGAAATTCAAATCCTGGAAAACGTTGAAACTTTAATCGATATTAGGGTTTTGAAAACGTGTTTTTAGTTAAATTTTTAACGCTATATTTACTCACGGATAATTGAATTTTATATGCATTTACTTTATTTTGGAAATAAACAGAGTCATACAAATTTATATTCTTGAAATTTACGTAATCATATACTAAAAAAATAAACTTCATTTAGCCATTCATTTGTTAAATTTATGCCCAAAAAATTATCTCCTTAGTAAATCATTTCAGATGAAAACCATTTAAAAAAATTTTTTTTGACTTAAATTTTATACCCGATCATTCATTTCGTCATTTAATAAGCTGGTCATAATTGCATAATTATAATGATTACATAATTGTCATTACTACATAATTTTTATTAAAAAAAAAAAAGCTAAAGGCATCTTCCTCGCGAGGTTTTCCAAGCATAAAATCAGCAGATGGCCCTGATTATATTAAAGAAAGGAAGAAAAAAATGAACCGGAATATTTTAAGCTAATTGATATATAAGCAATTTTTTTACTTTGATATCAGTTTTTGCTAGAGAAAAAGCAGAGCGGTCATAAAATTTTTTTAAAGGTGAGAGAAAACAATATAAAGTATATTCCAAAGAAACCTAACGAACATTTTTTGTCTCTATGAATGTGAATACCAAAGAAGAGGACTATGGTAGCAAAATTGAAAATCGACCAGATTTTGAATAAGGAAAAAACGATTTATTTTCATAAACTTTTCAACCAAAATCCTAGTTAAAAGAGTTAGCTAAAATATTACTTTCGAAACCTGTGGTTGTTAACGAGCAAACAGCCGCTTTTAAAGCAGTTATTTTAAAGTTACCTCTAATAGATGTCATAGAAGTATTCGTGATAAGTGAACAGACATGAATGACTCGTCGAATCTATCCGAACTTACTAGTTCCAGCAAATTACAAACGGGAATGATTTTTTTGTTTGGTAGTTTTTTTTTTCTTTTTTTACATTGTATATAACAGCAAGTGAAAATGCATACCGTGAAGATAAAGCACTTCCCCCAAACAAAATCAATATAACACATGAGAGATATTTAATACAAAAATAAAAAATTAGTCACCACATATGGTAGAAAAGCATTCACATTTCATTTTATTTGATTTTGAGGTTACTGCAACAATTGGAGCTCGTCAGGATTTTCAAAATACTGATAACAAAAACGTTATTTAGACAATAACAAAAATATGTTGACAATAGTTAAAGATTTTGCCAAAAAAAAAATTGTTAACAAAGCCGTTTTTGATTAAAAAATACTTTTCAATTTAAAACGAATTTAAATTTAACTTACAGTATGGAATACCTGCCTTTGTAAAGACACGAAATTATATAATATTGAAACAATTTGATGCTTACATTCGAATGGAATGTTAATGATTCTTTTGTTTATACGTTTAAACGTTTAATCAAAATCCTCTGTGGACAGTAATTAATTTTGATTTGGTTTTGGTTTGGTTACTAACAACAAAGATATCAATCATATCTTATTGTCTCGATTGAATTTTTCTCTACTGTATAAATATTTTTAATAAAGAAATGGGAAGGCGAGACAAAATATGAAAAAAATAGGCGATAATTTAGGCTCGAATTTGGGAACGAATTTAAGCAAGAAGCCAGAATTTCGGCTCAAAAATCTGCTGAGTCAGCAAAAAAACCTTCCTTACTAAAACGAATTTTTCACGTTGTTGCTAAATGAGCTCCAGCTGCAAAGCTCGCTTCACTCACTCTTTTGATTTCGCAATAAAGAATCGGGAAGGTGAAACAAAATATGAAAAAATAAGAACAAATTTAGGCAGGAATTTTGGCGCGAATTTCAGCCCAAAAATCTGATGAAAAAAACCTTCCTTAATATAGAGAGTTTATCAATTTGCCAAATGAGCAAAAACATTTTTTTCTACATACCAGGTGTAGAAAAAACATGTTTACAGGAAATAAGAAGTCAGTGGAAGTATCTCCTGAGACAGACTTACGCACTTATGTTAAAGGTTTTCAATTAGTTTTAAATAAGCACAAGACTTGAAAAAAGCAAGAGTTAAAAAATGTTCAAAAACAAGTTATACATAAAGGTCTTGAAGATAATAATGCACGAGGGTACCAGCTTAAAAAAAAGCGCAAAAGCAAGGATATCGAAAAAAGCGCATGGGAATGGGAAGGAAAAACATGACAGCACGGCATTTATCAAGGTCTATGGTGTGATAACCTTTTGAGAGATTACTCTTGGATACAAATACGCGTGCACAAGTGTCTTTGAAAGTGTGGTGAGACTTCTCACGGAAACTCATACGCACGCACATGTGGCTTTGAAAATCCATTACATAAACTGTTTTGACTGCATAGATGGTTAGTTAAGAGCGTAAATTTATTTATTGCACGTTTATTTTCTTTATGCTTAGAAGACAAAAATTTTCACGAATATCATGCATTTCAAATTTACTAGATATGTGTAAATGATATTACAAATTTGAACATTTTTATATGATTTTGATATGATTTATATGATTTTAATATGAGGTTGCTTGAGAATTACGGCTTTAAATTGGCATATTTTACGGCTTTAAATGCTAGAGTAATCAAATAGTTTTGATTCAAGAGCGATTGTTCCAGATTTCAATGAAGTAGTATCAAATCAGTACAAAACGTCAAGTTCTAGATTTCAATGAAGTAGTATCGAATCAGTACAACACGTCAAGATATGTTCCTTTGTGAGATCTAAAGTAACCAAGGACAAATTCTCAAGAATTCTCAATCAATATTCTTTTTGTACCTTCTAGGAGTAAAATAATGGCATAATTTAAAATTTTTGAAAAAAAGCCCTTTAGTTATAATATTTAATGACATAGAACTCAATTTATGTCTTCTATTTGAACAGTATTCCAGGAAACTTGCATTTCTGAGTGGCACTTCCTAAATTCTGTATGTGTATATATA